>JAVJIF010010863.1:0-132779 GCA_038442645.1 Agave tequilana | reverse complement strand
ATGAGTTCCAGGTAAAAACATAGGTCGATTGACGGCTCCTACACAAGACTCACACATTTTGAAGCCGCGAAGATTTAGATTCCAGAGCCTA
Organism: Agave tequilana; assembly: GCA_038442645.1. Taxonomy (NCBI): domain Eukaryota; kingdom Viridiplantae; phylum Streptophyta; class Magnoliopsida; order Asparagales; family Asparagaceae; genus Agave; species Agave tequilana. The sequence goes on along the minus strand of JAVJIF010010863.1, from coordinate 132,688 downwards.
GCACACTTGAAGAGCTCTAGGATCAATCAAAGTTTGAGAAGACTATAATACAAGATTTGTATCTTTGCATTTTTCATTTTAGTTAGGATTTATAGTTTATTTATCAAAATCGAGATGATAGAAATTGATAACCTTGGGATTACCACACACACACATTTGATATTGCTTCATGCTTTCAAACAAAATTTTATTACAAAATTTCTTATCAAGTTTCAGAAAAATGAAGTTTGGAAAAATCGGTTTTTGGAAAAACAAGTTTTTGAAAAACAGTTTTTAGTTTAGAAAAAGAATTTTATCAAATATAGTTCAAATTTTATTAGTGTTGATCTATGATCACACTCTGGTCTTTCCAAGCCCTAGAACTTTATTTTGTATCTACTCGTCTAAAGAAATTTATTGAAAAAAATATAGACTTCAAAAGTTTTCCCAAAACTGTTATTTTGGCGTTGTCTGGTCGACCGCAACGGTCAACCGCGCAGAGCAGAACTGCTCTGTCGGTCGACCGGGTGGTCAACCGACATGCACCAATGTGCATGTGTGCACATCAGTCGACCGTCCCGGTCGACTGGCAGAAAGAGCAGAGCTCTTTGTTTGTTCTGGTCGACCGGTACGATCGACTGACAGAGAGTGGTCACTCTCTGTTTGGGAACTTCGATCGACCGTCCGGTCGACCGCTTTCCCAATGGTCGGAAATTCGACCGTTGGCGGTCGACCGACAGCAGAGAAAGTCTGCTGACAGGCTACCAACGGCTATATTTTGTTTTGTCTTTTGTTGGGGTTTCTCCCAACTAATCTATTAGCTTTTCTAACCGTATTTTCATCCCCTATAAATAGTGGGAGTGTTATACAACTCAACAACAAGATTTACAGAGTAAAATCAAAGTTTCTCAAAGTTTAGCCTTTTAGCAAAAGAGTTTCCCTTGAGCCAAATTTTCAATCCTTTTGTGTTTTAGCTTAAAGCTTTCCCTTCTACTTCTCTTCTAGATTTTTGCACTACACAATTCCTAAAGTTTCATCTCCTCACCTTGATTGTAGGATTGTGCATGTGAGCGTTATTTGTGGTCAAGTGTTGATCACCATTTCCTTAATTTGAGAAGTTGTAGATGTTGCGGCTTCAGGCGAGCTAGAGAGCTCTAAGTTTGTGTTGCGGCACCGTGAGAGAGGACAAGTGTGTCCGAAGAGTTCTAGTAAGAACTTGTATTGATGATCTAGTGGGATTAAGCATAGTGGAAATGCTTCATCGTGTTGAAGGCGGGGACGTAGAGCAGTGGCTCGAACCTCGAAACATATTCTCGTGTTTGCGATTGTCCACTTATCTCTAAACTCTACTCTCTCCTTTACTTGATATTATTTGTCTAACCCCTTGTAAGTCTTAATATTAATGTTGTTTATTGTTAATTAGTTTTTTAATCCGTATTATTTGCCACTTAGTATAGCCATTGTTGGCCCAAAGGCCTATCACCCTAGTTTTGATGATGATCAACTCATGAAGTTATGTTTTCTAATGATCTTGTGTTTAATTAGTGACAGATTCCTTATCAAGATCTTAGTAGGTGTGGAGCTTCAACAAGGATAAAATGTCAGGTTGGAAGCTAGCACCGGTTGATTCACGAGCCTATGCATCAAGAACACATCTAGAGATGAGCTCGGTGGATTGCATTTGGACCAAGTCAAGAAGATGAGAAGCCTTCAAGTGAAGACTTCAAGAGGATGAAGACTTGTGTCTAGGTATAGAATTTTTATTTGTTTTTAGATAAAATGTAAAGGATAGAATAGATTGGTGGATTGCTCAAGTCATATCACACACACACTCTTGATAGAATTGTTTTCATAATAAAAATTTCATTTCATAAAAGATTTTCTTGTTAAGAAAAGATTTTCATTGTGACAAGATTCTATTTGTTCTTGGTATTTCAAGTTTACATATCTAATATCCAAAACAAATTTAGTGCTTTATGTCAAAAACTAGATATTTCATCTTGATTGTGTAATGGATCATATCCATACACACTATGCTTTAAAGTATATCTTGTTTTTGTATTTGATGAAAATTTGGAAAAACATGTTGTTTTAGAAAAACAGTTTTTATTATGAGCCAATATTTCCAAGTTACAAAAAATAGTCAAATCTTTAATAACATGCCTTGATTTTGTGCAAGCATGTTTCTATATCATAAAACTATTTTTTGTAGAATTTCTAAGTATTTATGGGATTTTTTTTAAGCCAAAAAGACCAATCTTTAATCCCAAAATTTTCAGGTTCTGGCAGTTCTGATTTTTCAGAACTGACAGTGACCGGTCGACCGGGTCGGTCGACCGGACGTGCACAGACGTGCACGCCTGTGTGCACTGGAGAACGGTCGACCGTGCCGGTCGACCGCTTCAGAGAGTCTGCTCTCTGGAAATTCCGGTCGACCGCACCGGTCGACCGACAGAGAAGTAATTCTCTGCTCCAGGTGCGCGGTCGACCGGGCCGGTCGACCGGAGGCTGCAACGGTCGGATTTTTGACCGTTGCCGGTCGACCGGACCAGTCGACCGGAAGCACTGACAGAGCCCAACGGTCAGATTTTTCTGGCCTCTATAAAAAGGGGTTTTGTCATTGTTTTGAGCCAAGATTTTTGGAGACCTTAGAGCCTGTTTTCTCATATTCATTTCAGAGGTTTTTCTCCACAAAAATAGTGAGCTAATACTTCCAATCATAAGGGAAGATTTATAAGAGTGTAAAAGTGATTTCTTGAGATTTTTACCAAAGATTCTTTCCTTGCTTTCTCACACAAACCCTTGAGCATCCATTGAGCTATTCATCCTATAGGTGTTGTAGTGAGAGCTTTTGTAGGTGATCAAGTGTTTAGATCACCAAGATTTCATCTTGTACTTTGAGGAGACGGGCAAGTGTGCTCGTGGTTGTTTAGGGTTCGGGTGCGAACTCTTGTAGCTTGAGGTGCGGCCTCGACGAGCCGGTGGGCTTGTGGTGTGTAAGGGACTTTGGGAGTCCGAGGGCTTGTAGGTGTTGCGGCACCAAGGAGAGATCCGGTTGGATCGTGCATAGTGGAAATCCTTCGTGTGTCGAAGGCGGGGATGTAGAGCAAGTGTGCTCGAACCTCGAAACAAACCCTTTGTGTTTGCGATTGCTCACTCTTGCTCTCTCTCTTTCTCTTTGTCTCTTTTATATCTTGCATTCAATTATTGTCTATCTTTATATGCTTGATATACCCTTGTGCCTAATTGTTATATAATTGCTTGGGATTTATTGTCTAACACTTGTATTCAACCAAGAGAGCCAACGCGGCACCTCAACCCATTCAAGGGGAATCTAGAGGAGTTTGTCCAGAGCCTCGCAAGGGGAATTCGGCAACACTCTTGTGTTATACATAAGTGTTTAATTAAAATAAGTTTTATTTGGTCATCTTAGTTTTAATTCCGCATTATTTGTTCATAAGTGACCATTAGATTAGCCATCACCTATTCACCCCCCCTCTAGGTGATCTTACAGCCATCACCTATTCCCCCTCTAGGTGATTTCAGGAACAGCTTGCCGAGTCCTTCTAGTGGACTGCTCCTCAGCAACTCCTGCTCTGGACTCCAACCCTGGAGCTACCCCTATTCTGCTAACCTCCTTCCTGGCCTCCTTCTCGGTCTCCCTCTCAGCCTCCTGATACTCAGTTATCCCTCGCATCTGGCAACCCTTGGACCCTTCCTTAGCTTTATACACAGATTTGATGCCTTTTATGCATGAAGTGTTTGTTCCAAACCCAGGCACCTTATTTGTAATAAAATATCATGTACAAAAGCCAAGACTTGTATAAGAATTAGGTGCTTTGTGAGGAAAGGCGAAGACAACTCTGGTTCCTCCAGCTACACTATAGTACCATGCCCGAGCAACTTGAAGAAGAGAAGAAGAAGATATTCTAAAGTAATAGAAAGCCAACACACAATATAACGTGGTTCCACCGATCAAACAGATCGTGTGTACATCCACAGGAGAAGGGGAGAAACTTTATTAAAATTTTAGGAGAGTACAATAAGAATTACTTACACCTCACCCTGAAAAGTTACAAGCCCTTGATGGCCGCCAAGAATAGTGAATCCTTGTGGCTAAGCTTCTCTCACGAATTTCTCACCTAGATGAATTGCACCCTCAGGAATTACAAATTCATGGGATTCTCTTGGAATATATTGAAGGCCACCCCTAAGGGGTTATTTATAAACCATAAAACTCTTATAGTTTATTTATAAACCATAAAACTCTTATAGTCCTATATAAACTCCTTCAATCAGAATAAAGAAAACTTGAATCCGAATAGGGCTCAAAACAGATCAGAAAAGAAAACTATCAAATCTGACATTAATCAACCTTCATGACGTATTCACGTCATAATCCTAAAAATCTCCCCCTTGACTTGAATACATCCAAGTCCGAGAATAGCCATCATGCTACATGTGCTCGCATCCACGCACAATTGAATAAACTTAACTTCATCTCTATCTCACTCCCTCTTCTCCATAACTTCCTCATGGGGTTCACATCTTGATTAGGTCGATCGAATAAGTTCAGGTCCAACCTGAACTTTATTACCCAATGATCTCCTTGATCTACACTAGATCTATGAAAATTTGCTCTACCATAGGAGTAACAATCTGGACTACCTTGTTGCGCGCCTAGTCCCAATCTCCCTTCGGGGTACAATTAAACATCTGAGCTTGAATCCATTTTAGTCCTCGATTGTTCCACAATAACCGCTTTTGAAGCTGAGGATAACTGCAATCCACCAACTGTAACCTCTGAATTTCACAACATATACACATTGTCAACACGTTCGGCTTGAAACATCACATGGGCCTCTTTAAAAACTTCCATAAGACCACCTTTCAAACTGAAACAGAACCCTTCCCCTTGTAGGGCTCTAAAAGAGATGAGATTGTACCTTGATTTGAGAACATGATGAACTCTTAAAGAGTAGTGATGCATCCATTATGAGACCGAAACTGGATTGTTCCTTCGCAATCACCTTGCTTGTAGTAGAATTCCAGATGAAGACTTCTCCCCTTGAACCGAAGTGTATGAAGAGAACATCTTCCTATTAGAACTGATATGTTGTGAACATCCAAAATTTATGACCCATCTATCTTTGTTACCAACTAGTCTATCTGTAACAGATAGAACTCATACTGTTCTTCATCTCCTTCAACCTGTTCAATGATATTAATTAGTATCTGGTTGTTTCTTCTTTCGAAGCCAACACTCAGATCTGATGTGCCACTTCTTGTGACAATAGTTGCACATCAAATTCTTATGTTTTGAGTTACATGTGAAACTTTTATTATTACTCTTCTCCCTTGAATAATGAATTTGTCCAGAATCATCATGATGAGACTCACCCGTCAACTAGGTGTTAATTTTTTTTCCTTATTGAGCAGATGCTCCTTGATCTCATTGACCTTGATTGTTGACTTACCTCATAGATGATAACTTCCCTAAAGCTCTTATATAAAGAAGGTAAAGACACAATAATAGAAGTGCTTGCTTCTTATCTTCTATCTTAACCTTTATCTTATCTAGATCATTGATAATATAGGAAAATTCTGTAATATGATACTTGATAGGTGTACCTTCATGCATGCGGAGAAAAGAGAGACGCTGCTTCAGAATCAACCAATTCGCCAACGACTTTTTCAGATAGTGATCCTGAAGTCGCTTCCACAGCGAGAACGCTATTTCTCTGTAGAAAACTCATTCAGCACTTCGTCCACCAAGCAAAGCTGAATAGTTGTCAAGGCTTTTTCATTCAGCTCCTGCCAAGTTTCTTCCTTCATGTTTGAGGCTTTTTTTCCTCTCGAATAGTGCTTTCTTCAACCCTCTCTGGGTAAGGTTGGCGTTCATCCTAAGCTGCCATCTGTTGAAATTGATGACACCATCGAACTTTTGAATATAGAACTTGATTGCAGACATCTTCACGTTGATCTTGCTCTAATACTAATTGTTGGGAAACAATATGTATGCTTTGATACCAATTGTTGTGATTTCAGGGAAGGATGTCTCCACGACAGGATCACTAGGGCGGCGCAGTAGGCAACTTAGAAGATATTCTAAAGTAGATAGAAAGCCAACACAATATAACGTGGTTCCACCGATCAAACAAATTGTGTGTACATTCACAGGAGAAGAGGGAGAAACTTTATTAAAACTTTGGAGAAGTACAATAAGAATTACTTACACATCACGTTGAGAGTTATAAGCCCTTGATAGCCGCCAAGAACAGCGAATCCTTCTGGCTAAGCTTCTCTCACGAATTTCTTACCTAGATGAATTACACTCTTAGAAATTATAAATTCATGAGATTCTCTTGGAATACATTGAAGGCTACCCCTAAGGAGTTATTCATAAATCATAGAACTCTCCTAGTCCTAAACAAACTCCTTCAATTAGAATAAAGAAAAGTTGAATTCAATTCGGACTCAAAACAGATTTAGAAAAGAAAAATGCAAATCCGACATTAATCAACCTTCATGATGTATTCACATCATAATCCTAGCAATGCTATCTTTTTCACATGCCACACAATGAGTTAAATTGCTAAATAAATATTGTTGGCACACAATCCATTCAACTTTCACTCAAACTTCTTGGTGCAGTTTGAAATACGAAATCAAACTACCAAATTTATTGCTTGACTTGTATGGAGTCCTAAATGCTCTCTTTGTGACTTCTACCTGTGAAAGCACTAATCTTGAAGCTCATTTTGTGTGCATGCATGCTGCACAAATGCCAATAACTGAAAATAGAAATAACAATTTACACTGATTAACATAATAATTCAACTTTCGATAACTAGCAATTGTTGACATCATATCAGAGCACTAGGTGCAGATGTGATGTTATCTTTTATGTTCTCTACATCGCACCAAGATTGCAAAAAAATATATCTTCGACACAAGCCTCTAAAATACATGTAGTTTGTTGGATTTTTCTGTATTTTTTTGAATTTTTGATATTGTAAATTTTGTATTATATAAGGTGATTTTAGAAACATAAATATCAAACTAAATCATATTGTAATATTTCTATGTAAACAAATTAAAGGAGATATTAAAAGAAGAAAGAGATATCTAGCCTGAGAGAGAGCAGTCGTGATAGATCACTACCCTAAAAGACTAAGGCTTGTCATATCGCTCGGGCATGGATCATCCGCCGTCATCTACCGGTAAAAGCTCTCGGAAAGTACCAGCACTCGGCTTGAGTGTAAGCTGAGTCTTTGCTTAGACTCAGAACGGTCGCTCACAAAATCAACATAAAATCAATAAAAATTTTAAGAAAGAAGAGCTTTCTCGGCTACAAGGTGAGAGCAGAGAAAGAGCTTAAGAGGGAGAAAAAAGATGGTTGTGTGTATTGCTGCTGAAGGGGAAAAGCTCTATTTGTAGCATTTAGAGGCCCCCTGCCATTGTAATAGCAAATGTGAGAATTGTAAGCTCTTGCGGGTAATTGAGAGATATTCTTACCCGACGTGCAGATCCCGTGTGACTCGATCAAAAGGAATCACTAAAGGAAAAATGAGTCAAAAGAAACAAAATAAAATAAAAGGTCTCGGTCTCATGTGGTGGGGCATGTGTTCGCCGGCGCTGGCGGCGCAGTTGGTGCGCGCGTGTGTGGTAAACCCGACTCAAAACATTTAACTTATAACAAGTAGGGTGAGAGAGGAATGATATATAAACCACTCTCCTTCCTAGCTCTTATCCCATGTGGGACTAAATACATAGGATAAAATGAATACCAATGGAAAAATCAAGTTTTCCCATAGGTTTGTGTCCACAAGCCCAACAGTCCCTCCCAAAACTTAAATTTCAGGGAAAATAAAATCAAAAAAATAAAACAAAATATAAACATAAACAAAGGTTAGGCAATCTCATCTGTGGATTCAGGATAGGTAGCTTGCGATTTTGAATTTAGCCTTAGTGAATTCATCATAACCTGAGAGACAAAATGGACTGAGCCTTGAATTTGGCCCATTTATTAGATATTGACAAAAAACACACACAATAAGTTCTACTCTATTGAAAGAGTGGGAAAGCGTTAATGGTCATGCTCAAGTCACTGACTCTTGAGAGTTTCTAGGAGTTAGCCCTATCTCTCAATTGTGTTTGTCATGGTTCCTCTCACTAGGTTAGTCCTCCAAGGGTACTACAACTAGATATCATACCATCTACAGTTTGTGTATTAGACTTATTAAGAATTTAACTCAATCAACCAGCTGTATCATAAGAGCATCGTCATCATAGAGAAAGGCTTGTAGCTACATAGGTTATAAATAAGATATAAACATATTCAGGTCAATGCTCCAGATGAGTATCATCAGTCCAGCTTGTTTCTACTACATTGAATCTCTTTTATGGGAATAGCTCACCAATCAAGAAGGTTGGGTCCTGCTGTCAGTGATCACATCTATGAGCTTAATCTCTTCTCCTTCGATGTATTTAGGACCATACTCCTAAAAAGACCCTTTATCAAAATAGACTTTATAAGGTTCAGGGTCATATTATAACTTAAGAGCTTTTCATTTTAGTACAACAATAATCTACTATTTTATGTAAAGCCCCCCATTTGGTAATTCAACAATTATGAAATATTATTTTATTTTAACATGTCAACAAATAATGTTTTAGTTCATGCATATAGTTGATCAAATTAGTCAATGGTGAAATATCAAATTTCTAGTATACTATAAACTGAACATGTTCTTGAAAGAAAAATCTTTATCATTCATTCTATTCACCTTATCAAAATAATAATGATGTCAAAGATTGAAAATTTTCGTATTTATAAAATGACTGCAAAATAATTTCTTGTCGGACAACAAAACATTTTAATTTACCTTTCTATTTATTTTCTTAATAATATATGAATTTTCATCTTTGGACAAATCATCATTGTTTCAATTTAGTGATTAGGATATAGATTTTTTTTTCTTCTGTACATGCAACTTATTCATGTTTTCACAAATAAGACATGCATTATAGATCATTAGTTTGAAAGGATGTTACATTTAAACTCTTCAAAGAAACCTTAAAATATGATAATATTTATGATCATGTAATCAATTTCTTTAAATATCAGGAGATGTATATAATTAATGAATAGTCAAAATACTGCCCTTATTTATGACGTAAAATCTTTATAGAAAGGCTTAAAGATTTTCATTAGTACAAGTCTATGAAAATAAATATCAATCTAATAATTATAATTTAAAATTAGTCACTAGAATCATGCATTTAGAGTTTCAAAATTTTTAATATACATATATATAACAAATTTTACATGCAATATATATAAGATAAAAATGCAAATAAAATTTGTAAGTGCGAAACTTCAAAATGAGTACATAAGTTTATTTCTAACTTTCACAACTTAAACAAAAAGTTCTTATAATTTTATTGTTATTAAAGTTATGAAAACCCATTCAATACTATGCACTAAATATAGTCGTTACAGAATAATAATGCACTATTTTAATTTAATATAACTTTGCCATTAATTTCTAATTAAATAAAACCGATAAAGCTTATTAAATTAGAAGAATTATGCTAATAAAAGTTAAATACTTAAAAATAATTTTCAGTAGCAATGTTACTACAATATTAAAGAATAATTTTGATTAAGTGAAATAAGACTAAGAGCTTTTAAGTTAACTAAAACCAGCAACTACATTAAAATTGAATTTACATGAAAGAGAGATGGTTTAGAAACTAAAGTCAAAAGCTATAGGTTGATAGTGTTTTGATATTAAATCATATAAATTTATAACAATTTAAAATAGATGGATATCCAAGAAATTCAATTAATAATAGAATTTCATTTGATTTAACCAACTAGTTTTCCTTTTTATTATATTTTCAATATAAGATAAATAGTAGAATTAATTCACAGATTATTTCCACTCACATAAAAATGATAGATCATTTGATGTGCAATAGACAAATTCCGCACATCGATCACAGTCTGCACGATGGCTAAAGTTATATTCTGCATACTGACTACAATTCGTACAATGTCAGTAGCTGTAATCCCATCATGTGAAAACCACCTGCGCATTGGCTCATCCTTACAATGACAATTTGGTAATCTCGTACACAAAACAATGAGAATATAATAACTAGGGATCTGTGATAACCTATGATTATGTCCAGCAAGCATTTAATATTCTGAGCTCATGTAAGATATATCTTAATTATTTATACCACATCATCACATTTATTATCACTTTTATTAGATCATCTTCTACATGTGATAGAATATCATAATGAATCATGTGTCGGGGCCATTCATGATTAAAACTATCTGAAGTTGTAATTGCAAAATTACTTTTGTATACATGCACAAATTAATATGAACTCATATTAAAAGATCATGTCTAGATTTATACACAAAATTTCAGGACATGATATAAAAGTATTAAAAAATTATCTTTTATAATTTGTTGAGTGCAAATCCATCTCAAGTAAGGCAGTTTATCAATTCTTCTCTTTAATATAGATTCCATAATTTTGATTTTTCTTTCAAGTTGGTTCTTAGCTCTAAAGTATTCTAAGTTGATTGTCAAGCTTATCAAAAGCAAGATCAAGCCAATCCAACTGGTCAAGTCAGTGAAAATCAGGTGGGAGATTTTCTATTTTATAATTGTCCTTAATTATGTAACCACCTTTTAGAATACCTTTCTAGACACTAATTAAATTGGTATTTCAAGGGAATAACTCACCCTCCAAACTTTAACTCGGTTCTGTTAATGAGATTTACTTTTCAGTTCATAGGATTATGCTTAAGACACAGGCTACGTTACATTTAAAGCTAGCTAAAATATTTCAGATACATAAACCTACACTATTAAGATCTTTGTAGAATTTTCAGGATTTCATATTATCAAATTTTCAGTAACATCTCAGGAACTTGACGCATTGACACTCTTGCCTGAATTATGATTTGTAATGAAGTATGTTTGTGAAGTAATGATAATTTTCAACCATAGTGCTACACACTTGTCATCCCTCCCATGCAATTTACTACGAGTATCATACATATAGCATACAATCCTTTGAACATATTTCAAAACAGAAAGTATTCAACACAAGAACAAGAGAATAAGAATTTGGCAACATCATATGCATTACACAGACAAGTTATAGTATATTATGGGTTGCTGCTGCTTGCTTTGCTTGTACAAGTGTTAAACAGGCAAATAAATTAGTAATAAAAAGAAAGCTCTAAGGGGAGAATATGATCCATGCAAACCATAAGCTGATGGATATATAATTGATGTAGTGTACAGTGTTAATTTTTCGTGTTCATCAATTAACAGGGAAAAGAAAGATTGGAAGATGTACATGTTTGACGAAGATATGTCACCCCCTTGTCATTTAACTAATTGAAAGATATGATATCTTAAATTGCAACTAGCATATTAATTGGATCAGATATACACTTATGTTTGCATCTATCTTGTGTTTGATGGAAACAAAATTATTAGATAGATGTGTCTAATTTCAATCTAAGCAAGATTCAATATCATAGGAAAAAGATGCATCGCCTACTTCTTGCATCAGAGTCTTCCATTATCGCAGAAAATAATTATGATTGTAGAAAATTGTTTTGCAGGAAATGGACAAATTCATAATATACAGAATTTATAGATCATTTCTAGATTATTATATTTTTCTATATTTTTCTAAATTTCTGGTATTGTAAATTTTGTATTATATAAGGTGTTATAAACATAAATATCAAACCAAATCATAATGTAGTATTTCTATGTAAACAAATTGAAGAAGAAATTAAAAGAGAAATTAAAAGGAGAAAGGGGTATCTGGCTTGAGAGAGAGAGGAGAGAGAGCAGATGTGATATATCACTGCCCTAGAAGATTTAGGCCTGCCCTATCGCTCGGCGTGGATCGGCCACTGTCAACTAAGAGTAACGCCCCCCGAAAAGTATCAGCACCAGCTTGAGCGTAAGCCTGGGTCTCTGCTCAGACTCAAAATAGTTCCACGAAATCAACATAAAATCAATAATAATTTTAAGAAAGGAGAGATTTTTTAGCTACAGGGTGGGTGAGAGCAAGAGAGAGCTCAAGAGGGAGAAATAGATGGTTGTCCGTATTGTTGCTGAAGGGAGATGCTCTATTTATAGCCTTCAGAGCCCCCTTGATTGTAACATCAAATGTGAGAATCATGAACACGTGCAGATTGTTGAGAGAGATTCTCGACGTATGAATCCCGTGAGGTTGAAAGGAATCAGTCGAGGAAGAATAAGTTAAAAGAAAGAAAATAAAATAAAAGGGTTCAGGCTCGCAGGCGGGGCTTGCGCGTGCGAGTGTGTGGAAAACCTGTCTCAAAACAGTAACTAATAATAAGTAGGGTGCAGTTTGTGCCCGTGAGTGTGTGATAAGCCTATCTCAAAACATATAACTCATAATAAGTAAGGTAAGAAATTGAAGGTATATAAACCACTCTCCTTACCATCTCCTATCCCATGTGGGACTAAACATATTGACTAAAATGAACAAGTGGGAAAATCAAGCTTTCCCATAAGTTTGTTTCACTCAAGCCCAACATAGTTTGCATAATCATGTTCACTACCAATTCAAACCCCTCAACCTCTGCACGCATGTCGATAACGCCAAAACTCCCTCCACACACCCCTTATAGCCAAAAACAAAAATAACAACCTCCACCTTGTGTACATCATCATCTTAGCCTTCCAGAAATAGCAATAGATGAGAAACATATAATGTCTTGCTGCATGACAAACACTAATGTTCATGCTCTACATGTGTAGTGTGAACACTCTTTGCACAAAAGGTCCCCTCACTTTTCTATATATTACCACCACTCTCTTTGTATCTTATACTTATCCTTTGTTGGAATCCCGAGCAACAAAGAACAACAACACCAGAAAATAGTCTCCAATTGCATGTACAAAAAATTCAAAGGGAAGAAAGAGCACGAACAAAGAAATCAAAGGGAAGAGCGAGAATACAATTTTAACGAGGTTCGACAATTTGCCTACGTCCTCGGGGCAGAAGGAGAGAGAGATTTTCTTAAAACAATCAAGTACAGGGTACAATCAATAGGGAAAATACCTCTCTTTATATAGCCACAAAGTCCATAGAAATAAGAAAGCAAATCACTCTAAATTCGGATCAGAAACAAACTCTGAATCCAATTTGGAAACATCCAAGAGACCAAACGCTGTGGACAGGCCAACGGGCCTGTTGACAGACTAAACCAGTCTGCACTAGTCCTAACTCTCAGGAAATGCCTGCCGATAGCCATAGGGGGCCTGTCGACAGGGCTCTGTCGACAGTCGAGATGGCCTGTTGACAGTCGAGGTAAACTGCTGCTCCTTGTTGGCGTATCCTTATATCTGTTGCATCCTAACACTTCATGCAAACTCTATACTAACACCAAGGAGTTAAAACTTCACCATTAAGATTTTATACTCTCTTTCCACAATTCCCCACCTCAGTGTAGATTTCTCAAATTTGAGCCAAACATAACATAGCACCATGTCAATTCCATCGGCCTGCACCAATTTGGTTGCCTACGTACCCCCGGCCCAGGGGATCAAGCTATCCATAGTTCATCCAAACGAGATCCACAGAGCTCAAACAACTTGAAGGATATAGAGTAACTCCTTACAATGCACAAACTGTACTCCCAAAATAACATTTGTAAGTATACCAACAGGACTCTCCTTCATGTGTACTTTTGTAACTCGATATTACCCTCATCAAGAATCTCCCAAGCAAAGTGGAACCTGATGTCGATATGCTTCATCCTTGCATGATATACCTGGTTCTTTACCAAATAAATAGTACTCATACTATCATAATTGATCTTCAACAGATTCTAATCAATCCCCAAGTCGTCAAGCAAACCTTGCCAAATTGCCCCCTTCATAGCCTCTGTCATGGTCATATGAATGTCTCCATAGTAGACAATGCGATAATAGTGTAACGCCCCAATCTCACGGGTACAGAAATATTACTGTGATGTATATACGTAGGTGTAAGGGTATACACGTAGGTCAGAGATACCCTCACATATATACACTAAGCATCAAACAGGCAATAATCAGAGTTCAAAATACGTGATACATTATACATTCCAACGTATAAGTATAATTACAAAGTTATCATAGGATGTGATATAATATTATAAGAATATTACATTACTGATAGGCGTAAATGCTAGAATACAAAGAGATATATAAGTATGAACAGTAGAAAGGCGCTCACGAGTCACAAAAGGAAAACTCGAGAGCTAAGCAGGGAGCCTAGAAGGGCAGGGCCTCAGACGGTTTGTTGATGATCCACGCTTCTGCTGTGCATCTCTAATCAGCGGTCGAGAGAATTTACAAGCTCCAAGCTCCGGGATCTGGACATACGGATCCAGGGGAGTCAGAAACTCCCAACAAGCGTGCAGGGACAAGCACACATGTATCGATAAATCTGAATCAAAAGAGCATGTATTGAAAATCGTGTCATGATCACATGCATGCAGGAGAAGGCAGAGAGATAGTAAGTGATATCAAGTAAGGAACATTCATGGTATAATATGATAAGAACAGGAGACCAGTGGAATAGAACACAAGTGGTAAGCCAGGATGTATTCATATATAATATAATAATAGTAATAATAATAAAACCAGAAATCTGAAGAAAAACCTGATGAAAGCAAATACGGCAAAACTAGTGGTACAATCTAGTTTATGTTTTATGAGATAAGTGGATCGAAGGAATAATCTAAACAAGAAAACCCTCATCTATATACCACATATTTCACGTCATCGTAAACTAAGTCCATACGTGAATTGCAAAACACATAACGAATCATTAATTGGCATCTTTTATTATTATTACTTGTCCTACTCAGATGTCTAGGTATGTGGACTTGCGTCCCATTACACATACATCTATATCTAAGTAAAGCGAGGTTGTTATCAGAATCTAGCGGGGGTATCAATGAACAATGTTTACAGTGGGTCTCGTGCATACCCGAGACCGTGGTCCAGGGTGTTCCATTGCTAGTGTACGGAACCGACCGCAAGGCGTATAGAGGGTCTTAAGGATGCCCTTTCAAGATGGTATCAGGAAGATAGAGAGCCAGCGCTCCCCTTGGTCACCTAGAGGCCCTCAGGTAGAATCGGAAGTTTTAGTTTACAACATACCTAATACTACTGTAAACACGAACATATATCTATCAGTTTTCCTCGATCCGATGTAAGTTGTCCCTTTTTGTAGTTTATTAGATAATTATCAAATTACGAGAATGATCAGGAACAAGTCAGGAGTATCAGGAGTACAGTTTATCAGGTGTACAATTTGTACTGGAATATATCAGGATATATCAGGATTTCAGGTCAACATTCCCATTTAGTGATAATTATGACAGTCAGGTATGTCATGCTAGATGTCAGGTGACAGCATGACAGGGGTCAGGTGATATCAGGCAGGAGTTAATAAAAGAACAAATCATAAGGTATATGCACAAGAAATAAACTACCGTGTATAAATATTCGTCACATGTCTAATAGAAATATAGTCTAGGCACTTGGCCACATACATACACGAGTACAAAGTACGGATGAATACAATACAATTCAAAATATAGGATAAAATACAAGTCGACCCGTCGAAGCGGGGAAACACAAAGTGAGGCGAGGACAATCGCCTAAATATCTTCAGAAATACCGTGAAATCCCAGAACACCAGAAACATGTTCACATGACCTTAATACAATATAGAATATAAATATACATATATATTTGGAGAGAGAGAGAACTATGAGAGAGAGAGAGAACCGGGGAGAGAGAGAGATATAGAGAGAAAATAGGGGGAGAGAGAGGGAACTAGGGGGGAGAGAGAGAGAGAGAACAAGAGAGGGACTGCTGCCCCTCCATGCCCACGCAAGGCCAGCCCACAGCTGGTCGTGGGCCAGCAGCTCCGGGGGGTGGCGCCAGGGAGGCGCCGGCCTCCGCCGGTACGGGTGGCCGCTGGCCACCCTAAAGAGGAGGGAGAGGAGATTGGTGATGGTGTTTTAGGTGGTGTTGGAGGTGATAGTTGGAGATTATGGTGGTGGTGTTGAAATTGGAGAGAGTGGGAGGTGAAGGAAATAGTGGGAGTTATAATTGAGGAAGAGGTAGTTTGGTGGGGGTGGTGATGGATTTGAAGAATTTAGAAGTAAAGAGAAGGTGGTGGTGGGATTTTGAAGGAGATGATGGTGATTTTGGAGTTGGAGGAGATGGGGGAGAGTTAGGGGAAGAGGGGGTGATGTAGTAGTGATGAGATGGTGGTGAGGTGGAGAAGGTGGTGAAATTGAGAGGATGGTGGTGGATTAGGTGGTTGGTGGTGGTGATTTTGAAGGAGGTAGAGTGGTGAAAGAGGTGGTAGTGAAGAAGGAGGTGGTAGAAGATATTGGTGGTGAAGATGATGGTCAGAGCTTGGGGTAGTGGTGGCTAACCAGTCGTGGGGCTCATTGAGGAGGGCAGCAACGCTGGATCGAGTGGTCGTGGTCATTGGTGGAGAAGGGAGAGAGAGAAAGTGGGAGAGAGAATGAGAGAGATTGGAGAGTAGAGACAGATTGAGTTGAGAGAGTGAGAGATTAGGGAATACAGTGAGGGATTTTGAGAGAGAGGGGAGGAGGATAGCGTCAGCCAGTTGGTGGGAGAAGAAAGAAAAGAAAAAAAGAAAAGAAAGAAGAAGGAAGGGAAAAATAGAAGGAGAAGATATTTTGGGGGAAGATTTTTGGGTTTGTGGCGGAGAAAAAAGGAAAAAGAAAAAGAAAAAGAAAAAGAGAGAAAAAAGATGTGGAGGAGAATAAAAGAGAAAAATAAAGAAGAAAGAAAAGAAAATATCCGAATAAATATCCCAGATCTGGGAAAACACCGAAAATATCAAAAAAGTCAGAAAATGGAGTAACTCAGAAAGGTCCCTGAAAATTCTCAAAAATAGTAAATATTATTTTAAGATACGTGATAAAATAAGATTTCAGAAATTTAATTTTGTTTTCAAAATAAAAATCTTAGAATGTACCAGTGATACTGGTCGACACCAAAACTGATCGCACTTTGATATATTCAGAAAAATTCCTAAAAATTGCACTAAGATAGAAAATGTGATTCTAGAAAATAATGTGGAAGTGGATTTTATAAATATAACTCGTCTATAAATTAAAAATCCTAGAATCGACCAGCGATACCAGTCGACGCCAATTTTGAAGATTTTACAATTTAATTCGAAAATTTTTTAAAAAATTATAAAAAATCTAAAATATTGAAAAATGATGTTTGAAACTAAAATTTGTCAAATTTAACTACTGAAAAGATCAAATCGAGCGATACACTAGGATCGGATCCTAGTTCAGACTAGTGCTGACTCCAAGTCCACGAATCTGGATATAATGCAAAGCGATCATATAAATAATCATAAAACAAAAATAATTACAGAAAGTAAATCAAAAAACATGATTAAAAATCTGAATATGTATCTAAGTACGTATTCTGAGAATGAGGTGTTACATTCCATCCACCTTACAAAAATTTCATCCTTAAAATTTCGATAAGGGGAAAATGAACACAGGAAAGGATAGGGACGATGATTATACTAATTAATATATGAATAACTAAGGGTAATACTCACAACTGACTGATTAATAACTTCTGGGCCTAGACGTCTTCTGTACTTCCTACTGTATAATTCTTCCGACGGTACCATATCAATACAGATCTGATAACTGTTAATAAGGGAACTCTGCTAGAAGAAGATGATTAAGGTTCTGATTTGTCTGATTGAACTGCCCGATCTTTTTGAAAGTGATGAGATATGCTGAATATAAGAAAAGTCCCTAAACTTCCCTGAAGACTTTAACAAGATTGTGATCTAAATTTTGTATATCTGTCCGACACTATAATAACTAGAATATCGTGTAGCTGGACTATCTCACTCATATAATTATTTGCCACAATTTCTGTAGGCTAACTCACTCTGGATAATATGAAATGAGCTGACTTAGAAACTGGCCAAACTTTCAGTGCTTGAATTCTGCTATAATCGATGGAGATTACTTCTTTCAAATAGACGAGACCCTAAAATATGATACATACCTGTTCAGGACTCATACTTATTCTACGTTACATGAAGTTGTTCCGACAAAGAGTCTATAATAAGATTACTAGATATCCTATCTGTTCTCTGCCACTCTAGAAACAGATTATGATATCATAGATAAAGAAAACCCAATAAACTGATCTTAAATACATAAATAAAAAATAACTGATAATAATAAGTTCTGAATACTGGGCGTCAATTACTCTGAGAAGTATACCTAAGAACTCATAATAACTGCCTTCTGAATTTTAACCCGACTGTAAATTAAATATCTAGTGAATACCCAAGTCCTGTAATGTTGGCTGAATAGATCGTCAATAAAGATTATGACAAGCTTGTTCAAACACGAAAGAAAACCCGGTTCATTAAATCCATGGAAACAAGTTAGGCGGGAGAAATCTGGGGAATGAGACTAGAGTGCTAAACTCTATCGAAACTAGCCAGGAGCAAAGCTAGACTCAGGAGGGTCATTGCATAACACAACGTCAGTTGCAAAGCACTAGGGTGTAGCAGAGCTTACACTCTGTGAGGCTCGCACTTGGCGAAGCTCAGGTGGCGAAGCCAGCGCGTAACACATTACTAAATGCTAAGCACCAGGGTGCAGTAAAGCCCATGCCTGGTTGAGCTCGCATGGCTAGAACACTACTCTAGATTGACAAGGCTAGCGGGGTTCGTGGTACATCAAATCCAGAAAGTTTGCTAGTTGCTGTGGCTCAGTAGGACATGGTCAAGAATTCATAATAACTAAGATGAGCTCTGAATACTATTTTCTGAATGTCAATCTTACGGTAGATTACTTCTAAAAATACTCGAGCTCCGTAAAGTTGATAGAAGAGATCGTGATCGTTCTTGAAATATTATAAATATAATATATCATAGCTCTATCTAACAGAAGTCCTAAATCCAAAAATTCATTTCCTACTAATGCTCCCCATATAGTGATACAGTCTATCTGATTACGTATGTTATGACTACCTTACTTTCTGCACTGATCCTCACTTTCTGTGCTAATCCCCACATAATACACACACACACACACACACATATATAATAGAATGTGAAGCCGAAGAACTATCCGATATAAGATAATACGATGCACTAGAATCGAAGAATACCAGAATAGGATGAGAAGAAATCACATTTGTCCTGCCACTACCTTACTAGTCTACCCATATTTTAAGTTGGTATAAAGGCTACAAAAATCGGAAGAGTAAAAATGGAAGAGATAGGAACAACATGGAAAAAAAGGAGGTGGACACAGAAAAACTAAGGTTGATGATGATAGTGCAATAAACAGGATATAATATAGAAAACTTACCAACTCAAAGGCATGATAAAATGAGGATAATGGTTACGAGTGGTACCCTCAGGGTTCCTGTTCCAGAATTAGGCATCCCTTCCTGTTCTTACTCCATTCAGTTTCTTGACTTCTTCAATTAAATTATATGTTTGCCTCCTTCTGCCATCTATCCTAGCTCTTGTCTCCTCTGTGCCTGACTATATGCTTGTTGCTGGGGATGAAGTGAGGTCCTCTGTCAGTCGGTTTGGATTCTCTCTCAACGGTGGTACTGGATGTGTTGATCGGGTTAGTGCAGTGTTCTCTGTCTTCTTGAACGAACAGTCACTCTTCAAATGATATCCGGACCCGCACACAAACATAATTCATAAGCTTTCCGCAGTTGCTTTGTAAGTGCCCGGGCTTTAGACAGTACTCACATATCATATGAAGAGTGCGAGGTTGGAGTGGTTGCTTGGCTAACGGGGTATCCAGGGGCTTGTCTGAGCCTTCACCTTCCATTAATTGAGAGGGTTTCCCTGCCAATTCCATTTGTATCTTATCCTGATTTTTCTTTTCCAGTTCCCATTCTACCTAGAGTGATGGTGAAAATCTGAGAATACATCTTGGGCTATTGGGGGTATAAGGAACATCTTGATCTTTATCTTCAGGCCTTTCTGGAATCTACTTGCTCGGTTCTCCTCATCAATCACCATGTATGGCGTAAAACGACTATGTCTTAGGAACTTTGTAGCATAAGTGTCTACAATTCGGTCCTCCTACTGCAATCTGATAAAATGTTCTTTCATCACTCTTTACGCCATCTGGGAAGAATCCCTCGTAGAAATTCTTCGAGAACTGGTCCCAAGTGATGGGCTTTTCCAGTTTTGCTTCCTTTACCAACCACCAGGTTCTTACTACATCTCTTAGCTGTATCTCTGCCACTTTCACCTGATCCTCATCTAGGATTCGGATTGCCCTCATAAAGTTTGCTGCTTTTATCAACAATTGTTATGCATCCAACAACTTCTCTGTACCAGAAATATGACCGGCTGCAGTTTCCTAATTTCAAAGATGTTCCCTGGCCTCTGCTCGCAGAGTGCCATCAATAATCTTTGGTGCAAGATCTTCATCTGTTTCTATTGGGTTTCCATCATATTCTACAGAAATTGCCTCAAATCAATACTTTCTCTACTAGGGCCACCCTAAAAAGAACCAGAACCGTTATGATTTCTTTGTCTTTTCATGTTCAAGTTGGTCTAAGAATAACAAGAAACTAAAGTATGAAAGGATGGGAGAATTATAGATTTCAAGGAAATGATTGTCAAGAGAAAATAGATAAACTCTGTATTTGTAGTGGGATTGTACAACAAGAATTCATGCATTCCAGTTGCAAATTTTTTTACCATTAACTTTCCGACTGGTTGTACTGAGAATGTGAGAGCTTAACCTCTGATATCACCCTGTAATGCCCCAATCTCATGCGTACGAAGACGTTACTACGACGTATATGATACCCTCACATATATACGCTATGCATTAGTACAGGTAAGAATTAGAGTTCGAAAATACATGGTGTATTATACATTCCAACATATGAGTATGATTACAAAGTTATCACAGGAAGTAACACAATATTACAAGAATATTACATCACCGATAACCGCAAATATGAGAATACAAAGATATATACAAGTATGAATAGTACAAAGGCGTTCATGAGTCATAAAAGGAAAACTCGAGAGCTGAGCAGGGGGCTTGGAAGGACATGGCCTTAAACGGTCTGCCGATGATTTATGCTTCCGCTGTGCATCTCTGATCAGTGACTCACAAGCTTCAAGCTCCGAAATTTGGACATACAGATTCACGGGAGTCAGAAACTTCCCAACGAGTGGTGTGGTGAATGCCAAGTGGCGTGCAGGGACAAGCACACGTATATCGATAAATTCGAATTAAAAGAGCATGTATTGAAAACCATGTCATGAGCACAGGCATGTAAGAGCAGGCAGAGAGATAGTAAGTAATATCAAGCTGGGAACATGCATGATATAATATGATAAGAATAGGATACCAGTGAAATAGAACACAAGTGGTAAGCCGAGATGTATGCATATATAATATAATAATAGTAGTAATAATAAAACCATAAATTCAAAGAAAAACCTAACGAAAGCAAATGCGACAAAACCAGCGGTACAACCCAGTTTATGGCTTTATAAGATAAGTACATCGAAGGAATAATCCAGAAAAGGAAACCATCATTTATATACCACATATCTCACATCATCGTAAACTACGTCCATACGACCCCAATTGCAAAACACACAATGAATCATTAATTTGTATATTTCATTATTATTACTTATCCTACTGAGATGTCTAGATATGTGGACTAGTGTCCCTTCAAACATACATCCACATCTGAGTAGAGCAAGATTGTTATTGGAAACCAACGAAGCTATCAATGAACAATGTTTACAGCGGGTCCCGTGCATGCCCAGAATCACAGTCCAGGGTTTTCCGTTACTCGTGTATAGAACCGGCCGCAAGACGTACAAGAGGGTCTTATAAGATGCACTTTAAGGAGGGTACCAGGAAGGTAAAGAACCAGTAATCCCCTCGGTCACCTGGAGGCCCTTAGGTAGAACCGAAAGTTTTAATTGCACAACATACTAATACCACTGTAAACACGAATATATATATTGATATCTGTCAGTTTTCTCCGACCCAATGTAAGTTGTCTCTTTTTATAGTTTATTAGATAATTATCAGATTACGGGAATGAGCAGGAACAAGTCAAGAGTATCAGGAGCACATGTGTTTTAGGAGTCCAGTTTGTATTGAAATATATCAGGATATATCAAGATGTTGGTCATCATCCCATATAGTGATAATTATGAGAGTTAGGTATGTCATGTCGGATGCCAAGTGATAGCAAATAAGGGCTCAGGTGATATTAGGCAGGAGTTAAGAGACAACACAGTAAATGTTAGCACAACAAGTGAAAGCGCATCAAGCGATACTGGAAAACAGTACAGACATAAGAGATCGATACAATACTGAAAAACTATGCAGTCTTAGGAAAATAGTATAAGTAAGATTTTAACTCTTGACAACTATTAATAGAAGAATTAATTGAACTATTGAGCAGGCAAGTGGGTAAGTAAGCTAAAAAACATCTAAGCAAAGCAAAGCAGTGCTGGGGACAAGATCAGCTGATTGATGCTTTACCTGCACACAAAATACAAAACTTTAGATCTAAGAATAAACATGTGCAAGTGCTCAATTCTAACCACGATAGCAAGTGGCTATGCGGGTCGTGATCCACAAGGAGGGTTTGCGATAGAAGCGTTCAAGGTTTTTTTATTGAAATCTTTATGAAGAAAAACGAAGGTTCTTCTTTGTTTTAAGAAATGAAAAAGAAAAAGAGTTAAGTTAAAGTTAAGTGAGAAAACGATAGATGGAGAAGGTGGAGAAAATCAGAAAACGACTATGTACAAATAAATTGAAAAAGAAAGATTTGGAAGATGTGGTGTTGGTGATTTAATCTACAGAAAAAGAAAGAAAAATAATTACTTACCTTCTTTTTACCAAAAGCTTACCTTGAATCTTTGGCAACGATGTTACCTTGAAGTGGAGGCAATCAACGCATAGCCCATAAGAGTTGAGTATTGTCTCTTCCACATTACATCATCAAGACAACTTCAAGCATGAAATGATACAGAGAGACTCATATCCATCGTCATGAGCTATCGGTGGCACTCGCAAAGACAAGGCTCTTTCGATGCTTTTAGACTCACTTGGAAGACAATTGTACCAAAAGAAGAGTGAAGTAGAAAAGAAGAAGAAGAAGACTAAAACGAAGTACATACAAAAAGAGAATACAGATTTGATTTCATAACGATAAAAGAAAAGAAAGAAACCGTACACCGGTGTCACACTCAGCACAAGCTTCGTTCTTATTCTTCTATGAAAGTCTGATCTCCTCTGAATTACATAAATGAAAACTAAAATTACATGAAAAGAAAAACAAAAAGCTACACTAAAAAGTGGAAAACTAGACTAAATCCTATCTCTGCACGGTCGTCCATTTTCAGTGCAAATACTGGCTTTTTATAGGCAAAACCCTAACAGAAAAGATCCCGTGAAGATTGGGGGAGCAAACGCTTCCCCAACAGAATTAGTTTGGGCTGCGTTTCCGCGGTGTTGGTGGGTTTCCCTGCTTTTTCCTTATGCTTTCATCTTCAGTTGGTTTTCTCGTTTGAGTCCAGTATTGTGACGAAATGGCCTGTGATTCTTGGCTTTAACCGATCGATTCTGAGAGGATTCTTCTCAACCAGTTTTCAACCTCTTGATTTTGCCCTGATTCACTGAGCTCAAATTAATTCTGATTTAATTCAGAATTTGTGGGCTTTTGGGCTCATTTCTCTTCATCTCCTTAAGGAATAGGCCTGCAAATAAATTAAACATTTAATTAGGACAATGCAGATTTTATTCTATAATAAGTATGAAAATATGATACTAAATATGTAATATTAGCGACCAATCACACCCCCATACCTATCTTTTGCTCGTCCTCGAGCAAAACAACTAAACTATACTAAGGATTATTAGACCACTTTCGCAGGTCACACGATTGCACTGAGCATGTGCAACAAGCCGTTAAACCTCTAGGTTTCCCCTAGAGGACGAGTTTTGTCTCGTAAGGATTTTCAGCGGATTGCATCCACAAAATCCATAAAGAAAGAGAAACAAAGAGTTAGTATTTTCGAAAAGCATTTTGAAAGAGAAAAATATTTGAAATATAATTTGTAAGATTTAAGGAATCTATAAGTTATAGGAAAATCGAATTTTTCATTCCTAAACTTAGTCACTATTCAAAAATTTATTATCAATCAAAGTAAGGAGTCAAATTGTACTTCTCATCTAGTCTATTACTTTACTCTAAGTCATATGCACCTTGTGATTGTGAAAATTTTGACTCAGGGTTCATTAACTCTAACTCTTATGCCTTATTTATTTATACATATATATATTTTTTGATATTATTCCTTAGTTCTATTAGGCTTTCTAATCTGCCCATGTAACGAGCCTTTAATCGATGACTCCCAAACCAAACGGTCTTAGGGCACCGGGTGAGAAAACACCCCAAGGACTTAAGGACTCGAGCAAACAAGGCCACAAAACTAAGGATTTTATTATATGAACCTCTTTTAGGCGTGAATACTTATGCTTTATTAGGCACAAATACCCAGCTTAATTAGAGGATTTTTTTATATATTTTTTTCTTTTCAAACTTATCTAATCATCTTTCGCATAAATACTAAGGCTTACTTAGGCCATAGCACCTAGCTAATCAATAATTAGATTTGTTTATTTCTTTCTTTTTCCTTTTTTTTATTTTTTTATTTTTTTATAAGGCATAAGAATCTTTGTTTTTGAACCCTAAGCGTGTAAGTGTATGAAGTGTGCATATTTCATCAAGGTAAAGATCAAGACTAAATTACTTTGACAAATTTTCTTCCTAACCCTAAAAATCAAACAAATAATCTTATTTTGACTAAGTTTATGAAATACTAATTTGGATTTTCCTATTCCTTAAAATTAACTTAATTTCTTACAAAAAATATGTCAAAATATTGTTTCTGTTTTTCAAAAAGTTTTTTTTAAAAGTAAAGAAAATGTAAAATTTTTTTAAATAAAAAGAAAAAACCTAAGTTATATTAGAACCCTCCCCCACACCTATCTCATGCATTGTCCTCAATGTATGAATTAATGCATAGATGCATGAAAAAGAAGAAAGGGAAGGACAATGTTACCTTAAGGTGGTGGTTCCGGTGGTGGTCTGATTGGTCCACGAAATGCGGCCCAATCGACTTTTCTTGGGATTCGGAGGAACCCACCAAAAATCTCTTGAATATAACCCATTAAAATGATGTATCCATGAAGGATTTTTATTAAAAATTTAACCCCATCTAATTTCCAAATTTCATAACTAATTTCGGAGTCAAATTTGTCAACCACCTCGTCCTAGAATGGAGTGTTAAAAGATAGAATGTTTGACTTGGACTCAGGAAGTACAGGAACTAATACCGACTCAGGAAGGTGGCTTAAGTCAAGTAACGGTTCAGGAGTCGAGATTGGTTCAAGAAGCAGGTCCAAGTCAAGAAGTTAAAACTCAAGTCCACATTTATTTTCTAATAATGGAATATGACTTAATATTGGTGATTCAAGTTCAAGAATGATAGGTGTGGGAATCAAAACTGACTCTAAAATATTACTCAAGTCGGGTAACAAAACAGGAGTCAATATTGATTCGAAAATTTGAACTGGATCACAGATTTGAGAATCTAGGTCACATATCTCATTGAGTTCAATATCATAAAAATGAGAACTGACCAATTTGTCAATAGGACTTTCAAAAGTGTAAAATTGGTCAAGTTCAATATGATCATCAAAAATGGGTGATTCAATTTCATGATGAATTGACAAAAGATCCAATGTTGACTTGGGGAAAAGATTGAAATCAGGTGAAGACACCGGAGTTATTATTGAATCAGGAAGTAAAATTGAATCACTAAGTTGAGGTTCATGATCATATTCATTTTCAAGTTCAATTTCAGGAAAGGGATAACTTGCCAAACTGTCAATGTCACTTTCAAAATTTGTAGTTTGGGCAAGGTCAAATGATTGTTCTGAAATGGAACCTTGTTTTCCAAGACAACATGACTCTTCGGCTCTAACAGAATGGTTAGCGACAACAGAACTGGTCAAACGGTGAGAAGTAGAGTTTGGACCATCATATCTATGTCACGATTACAAGCGTTTTGAGCTTGGGTCATGGCTTCAAGCATCTCTTCATAATTGATAGGTTCATTGTTTTGATGAAAAGATGAAGTGTTGTCTTGAAATTGGTAGTGAAATTGTGAGTCCATCAGATTTTGTGATTTTTGTTTGGACTCACGCATACTCGTTCCAAAATTGATGGTTTTCTATTTTGGACTGGTGGAACTGAGTATGAATCTTGAAAATATTGTGGACTAGGTGGATAAGGAGGACAAGTTGGTTGAAAATTAGACTCGGGGGAGGTGAATCCCCATTGACTCTGTGAAGAGTTAAAATTATCATGAAAATTATGGTTATAAGATTGGGGACATGGGTTATATTGATTCGGATAAGACCAATCCGGCACACTAGGTTGGTTAAAGTTATGACATGCCGGGTTGGTAATATCCGAAAATGAAGTCCGTGTGTAATATGAATTATTATTGAAGTTGAAAAAATTATTGTTATAAGCCATATCACACAATAGAATACAAACACAGAGAAAAGACAAACAAATAAGCAAACAAATAAAAAGAAAAAATTCTAAACTAAGTTAGGGTAGACCTATGACCTAGACGACTCCTAACTGGTTAGACTGTCCACGGGAGGTATAATGCAGACTTTGACCATAACCTAATCAGCCAGATCAGGGCAAGATTGGTGGGAGGTTTTCCGTCAAAGACGTTCCTTAATTAAATAACCACCAATCTTCGGGCTTTCAGCCCTTAATCCCTTTCCTAGACACTGATTTGGCAGGAGTCAAATTCCAACATCTTTCCCCCTTAGGATAATCTCCTAATTGAGTCCGAGATGTCCCTAGGGCAAACGTCTACTTATTTTTAGTTAGGCTCGGGTTAGTCAATGCTTGGAATCTGATTTTTGGGCCAAGGAAGGGTGATTAAATCCCCACCTTATCTTGTTATGGGGTAGTGCCCTTAAGATCAGTTTGTGCAAGTGTACAAGATATGTAAACAAGATTCACTCAAAGCGATGTAAATCAACTACGAGATGAGTCCTATTCTAAATGCAATGCGAACGTACCTTACTCCAGCACTCTTCAACAGTAAAGTAAATGAATTAAAAAGACACGTGCCTAAAATACAAACGTCTAATCAATTTTTTTAACTTTTCAACAAATGTTTTACTGTTGGTTTATTAACAGGCTTATGTGATGGCATATAAGAAATAAAGTTTGCAGAAAACTAGAATTTTGCCAAGCAAGCAGCCCTGCAAAAAGCCAGTTAGTAGTGAACTCTTCCTTGCCGCGGAAACGCGGCTAAAGCCGAGCAAACGCGACAATTCAGAGGGTACTTGGTCTCTGTTTTCTGGAACAGAGACCCAAGACCACTTATATGTCGCTGCAATCTTTCTTTCCTGCTTTTCTTGCCCTACAACCTGCAACAGAGAAGAAAAATTTGTTTTAGTTCTAAAAAATCAATAAAAACCAGATTTCAATAAAAACCATTACCCTCCCCGGCAACGGCGCCAAAAATTTGATTAAAGCTTTACCTGCACACAAAATACAAAACTTTAGATCTAAGAATAAACATGTGCAAGTGCTCAATTCTAACCGCGATAGCAAGTGGCTATGCGGGTCGTGATCCACAAGGAGGGTTTCCGATAGAAGCGTTCAAGGTTTTTTTATTGAAATCTTTATGAAGAAAAACGAAGGTTCTTCTTTGTTTTAAGAAATGAAAATGAAAAAGAGTTAAGTTAAAGTTAAGTGAGAAAGCGATAGATGGAGAAGGTGGAGAAAATCAGAAAACGACTATGTACAAATAAATTGGAAAAGAAAGATTTGGAAGATGTGGTGTTGGTGATTTAATCTACAGAAAAGAAAGAAAAATAATTACTTACCTTCTTTTACCAAAAGCTTACCTTGAATCTTTGGCGACGATGTTACCTTGAAGTGGAGGCAATCAACGCATAGCCCATAAGAGTTGAGTATTGTCTCTTCCACATTACATCATCAAGACAACTTCAAGCATGAAATGATACAGAGAGACTCACATCCATCGTCATGAGCTATCGGTGGCACTCGCAAAGGCAAGGCTCTTTCGATGCTTTTAGACTCACTTGGAAGACAATTGTACAAAAAGAAGAGTGAAGTAGAAAAGAAGAAGAAGAAGAAGACTAAAACGAAGTACATACAAAAAGAGAATACAGATTCGATTTCATAACGATAAAAGAAAAGAAAGAAACCTTACACCGGTGTCACACTCAGCACAAGCTTCGTTCTTGTTCTTCTATGAAAGTCTGATCTCCTCTGAATTACATAAATGAAAACTAAAATTACATGAAAGAAAAAAAACCTACACTAAAAAATGGAAAACTAGAC
Source organism: Agave tequilana (assembly GCA_038442645.1). Taxonomy (NCBI): domain Eukaryota; kingdom Viridiplantae; phylum Streptophyta; class Magnoliopsida; order Asparagales; family Asparagaceae; genus Agave; species Agave tequilana. The sequence continues at coordinate 104,099 of JAVJIF010010863.1, read as the reverse complement.
TAAATCCTATCTCTGCACGGTCGTCCATTTTCAGTGCAAATACTGACTTTTTATAGGCAAAACCCTAACAGGTAAGATCCCGGGAAGATTGGGGGAGCAAACGCTCCCCCAACAGAATTAGTTTGGCCATGGAAACGCGACTTTGGCCGCGTTTTCGCGGCCAGGGTGTGGCCACACCCTGTTGGTGGGTTTCCCTGCTTTTTTCATATGCTTTCATCTTCAGTTGGTTTTCTCGTTTGAGTCCAGTATTGTGACGAAATGGCCTGTGATTCTTGGCTTTAACCGATCGATTCTGAGAGGATTCTTCTCAACCGATTTTCAACCTCTTGATTTTGCCCTGATTCACTGAGCTCGAATTAATTCTGATTTAATTCAGAATTTGTGGGCTTTTGGGCTCATTTCTCTTCATCTCCTTAAGGAATGGGCCTGCAAATAAATTAAACATTTAATTAGGACAATGCAGATTTTATTCTATAATAAGTATGGAAATATGATACTAAATATGCAACATTAGCGACCAATCATCAGCGAACAGATTTTTATCACCAAAGCGCTGGTGAAACTTAGAAATGTCTCGGCTTAAGATGCGAATCTAAAATCTGACAGAGTTTCACCTAAATGTGTTTAGTGATAAAATGCTAAGCGCTAAGCTGTCTTTCCAAGCGAGCTAGAAAGTCCAGAGGACTTTAATGAAAGTGCCCTGATGCCAATGTAAATCACCTAGAGGGGGGGTGAATAGGCGATAATGCTAATCTAGAAACTAAATGCGCTAAATGCGGAAGCTAATGCAAATTTTGTAACACACTTAATATAACACACAAATGTAGCCGAATTCCCCGTGAAGGGCTCTGGGCTAACTCCTATTGATTCCCCTTGAATGGGTTGAGGTGCTATGTGAAGCTCTTGTGGTTAAGTATAAGTGAGGCACACACACAATCAAGCCAAGCATATAAGGATGAGCAATATGAAAGATGCAAGGCAATACACCAGCAAATATGATATGTATGATATGAATGAAAAATAATGCTTTGCACAAATAAATGAGACAGAGAGTTGAGAGACAATGGATCAAACGCAAAGGCAAAGATATGTTTCGAGGTTCGAGCACCTAGCTCTACATCCCCGCCGACACCACCGTGTAGGATTTCCAATCCACTATCTCCCACCGAAGGAACCTCTACCGAAGAGATTTGTTACAACACAAGGAGTACCAAACTCCTCTCTCAAACACCACCTCACAACCGAGGGTAGGCCCGTAACCAATACAACAACCAACAAACACCTCTACCGAAGAGGGTTTACAAACCAAACTCCACCTCTCACTAGAGGGAGCAAACCAACCAACTCAACCTCTACCAAAGAGGGAGCAAACCAATCACCCGATCAACCTCTACCAAAGAGGGATACGACAAATACAAGGGTGTACAACTTGGAGGCTCAATCAACCTCAAACAATCTCTTTTCCACAACAAAAGATCCTAAATAGATTAGGATAGAAGATAAAGCTCAAGTGGAAAAACTAGGTGTTTTGGAAAACAAAAACTCAAAGAAATAATCTTGGGAAAACTCTTGAAGATAATGGAAATGAAGAACAAACACAAATCTCCCAAAATTCTATTTCCTTTGATTTTTCAAAAAACCTAAAACAAATAAGACTAGAAGTTTTAAAGCCCAAAAACACTTTTGAAATCTTTTAAAAACACTTCAGAAAACTGAGAATTTTTGCTCTTGAAAATCTTGGTTAAAACCTTAAAGAGATGGGGTATATATAGCCCCAAAACAAAACTAGCCGTTAGGCTGATCTAGTAGCCTGACAGGCTACCGGTCGGCCGGCCCGGCCGACCGCCAACGGTCAAAAATGTGACCGTTGGGGCAACCCGATCGACCCAAATAAACAGAGAGCAGAGCTCTCTGGTCCGGTCGGCCGCCCGGCTGACCGTCCCAATATGTGCCAGACATGCACGTTCTGTGCACGTCGGTCGACCGTACGGGTCGACCGGCCTATGGTTCGGTCGACCCATGCGGTCGGCCGACCTGGCCTGACAGACACTGTTCAGGGTCTGAAACTGGGAAAAATATTTTATAAAAATTCTTTTGTTACTTCTAAAATTCCATAAAACTTGTTTTAACATTTTATATTGAAAAACAAACTTGTGATAAAAATTTCAAGACTAATATCAAACATATTGAATCATTTTTGTGTCTTGTAATTTTTACCAAAAAACCAAAACATGTATTTTTATCAAACTTGATTTTTCTATACATGAATAGGATAGTCAAAATAAGTTTGTATAAGTCATGTAAGCATGCATGTATAACTAGAATACATCTATTATACATATAAACCATGTAAACTTGTTTTGATCAACTATTCATGAAAACATATATCGGTTAAACTAAAAACCAAAAAATCATAAAACGTGTGTGTTGGGCACTTGAGCATATCAACTATACATATCTTTACAAATGGATCTAAAACACACTAAACACTAGGATACCTAAGTCTTCTTGACGATCTTCCATCTTCAAGTCGACTCGATCCCAAACGTGATCCACCGAGTGCAAAGGTATGATCTTGATGCTCGGGCACGGGAATCACCATGTGAAGGCTTCCAAACTCCTCTTTTTAAAGCAATCACCAACTAATATCTTGATCAATGATCTGTAACTAAAATCACAAGATAATTAGTAAACATAACTACATGAGTTAATCATCATCAAAACTAGGGTGGAAAGCCTTTGGGCCAACATTTAATAAACCTCTGAGAGATCAAGCCCGGAGGCTTTACAAAATGGGGACATAGTTAGACAGTGTCTGATGAGGCTAAGCAATTAAGCTCGGCTCGTAGCCACACGGTGTAACTAGTAAAACCCTGGGGTTTAATCAAAGCATAAGCCGTGCCTGACTAGTGTCCAATAGGCTAATTACATAGTCACACGACTTAGATAAGCTCCTGACGAAGCTAGAAAACCCAAAGGGTTTAACCCGAAAGCCGATATAGAATCACAGAGCGGTTAAGCCCAGAGCCTAACGACCATGAAGGATCGACCACACATGGTATAAAGCAGTAAAAGAACAAATCACAAGTATGATATATGTATAGGAAATAAACTACCCTAGTACTACACATACAGTCGTAGGCACTCTGCCACATACATACATAAGTACACAGTGCGAATGAATACAATACAATTCAAACTATAGGATAAAATACAAGTCGACCTGTCGAAGCGGGGAAACACAAAGTCTCACCTAAATATCTTCAAAAATGCTGTGAAATCTCGGAACACCAGAAACATGTGCATGTGGCCTTAATACAATATAAAATATAATATATATATTTGCAGAGAGAGAGTTGGGAGAGGGAGAGAGAGAACAGGGGGAGAGAAAGGGAACTAGGAGGGAGAGAACAGGAGAGGGGGTTGTTGCTCCCCTCCATGCCCATGCAAGGCCAGCCCACGGCTGGCCGTGGGCCAGCAGTGCCGTAGGGCGATGCCAGGAAGGCACAGACCGTCGGGCAAGGGTGGCCACAGGCCACCCCAAAGTGGAGGGAGAGGAGAGGGGTGATGGTGTCTTAAGTGGTGTTGGAGGTGATGATTAGAGATTATGGTGGTGGTGTTGAAAATGGAGAGATTGGGAGGTGGAGGAAGTAGTGAGAATTGTAATTGAGGAGGAGGTAATTTGGTGGTGGTAGTGGTGGATTTAAAGAATTTGGAGGTGAAGAGAAGGTGTTGTTGGTGGGATTTTGAAGGAGATGATGGTGATTTTGGAGTTGGAGGAGATGGGGGAGAGTTAGGGAAAGTTGGGGTGATGTAGTAGTGAGCAGATGGTGGAGAGGTGGATATGGTGGTGGAAATTAAGAGGATGGTGGTGGATTGGGTAGTGGTGGTGGTGAATTTGAAGGAGGTGGAGTGGTGAAGGAGATGATAGTGAAGAAGGAGGAGGTACAAGATGTTGGTGGTGAAGATGATGGTCAAAGCTTGGGATAGTGTGGCCTGCCTACCGTGGGGGCTCGCCAGAGAAGGGCAGTAGTGTTGGATCGTTTGGTGGTGGCCGTTGATGGAGAAGGGAGAGAGATAGAGTGAAAGAGAAAGATTGGGAAAGTAGAGAGAGAATGGGTTGAAAGAGTGAGAGACTAGGAAATAGAGTGAGAGAATTTTGAGAGATAGAGATAGAGGGAGGTTGAGAACGTCGGCCGATTTGGGGAGAAGAAAGAAAAGAAAAAAGAAAAAGAAAGAAGAAAGAAGAAGGAAGGAAAAATAAAAGGAGAAGATATTTTGGGTTGTTGGTTGAGAAAAAAGGAAAAAATAAAAAAAAGAAAAAGAGAGAAAAAAGATGTGGAAGAGAATAAAAGAGAAAAAGAAAGAAGAAAGGAAAGAAAATATCTAGATAGATATCTCGGATCTGGGAAAATACCCGATAACATCGAAAAAGCCAAAAAATGGAGTAACTCAGAAAGGTCTCCAAAATTCTCAAAAATAATAAATATTATTTTAAGTTACATGGTGAAATTAGATTTTAAAAATTCAATACTATTTTTTAAATAAAAATTCTGAAATCTACCAGTGATTCCGGTGGACACCAAAACCGGTCGAACTTTGATAAATTCAAAAAAATCCCTAAAAATACACTAAGGTAGAAATTGTGATTTTAAGAAATGATGTGAAAGCAAATTTTAGAAATTTAGCTCTGTCTGTAAATTAAAAATCTTGAAATTGACCAGCGATAGTAGTTGACACTGATTTTGAAGATTTTGCAATTTAATTCAAAAAATTCCAAGAAATTATGAAAAATCTAAAATATTGAAAAACAATGTTTAAAACTGAAATCGGTCAAATCTGACTACTAAAAAAATCAAATTGACCAATAAACTAAGATCACGTCCCCGATTCAGATTAGGGCTGACTCTGAGTCCACGAATCTGGATATAATGCAAAGCAATCACATAAATAATCATAAAACAAAAATAATTATAGAAAGTAAATCGAAAAATATGATCAAAAAATTTGAATACATATTTAAGTACGTATTCTGAGAACGGGGGTTATAAATAGACTATAGAGTAGAGCGTCAGTTCACCGGCGCTTGGGACAATGTAAACACATATCATAACACATATCACGTTGTAGACTGACATTTGTCAAGGTCTCCTGCGTAGTCAGAAGTAACGTATCTGACACATTGCTGCTTGCAACATCCTTCTTTAATATCAAATCAATGTCTGTGGTACCTTTGATGTACCGTATAATCCACTTCACTCCCTCCCAATGACCCTCCGGGATCGTGCATGTATCTGCTAACCATTTAGATATCTTGTGACAAATCGGGCCTCGTACACACCATTGCATACATTAAACTACCAACCACACTAGCATAGGGTACGTGAGTCATATACTCACGCTCTTTAGTTGAAGTAGCAGACATAATAGCTTTTAACTTGAAATGAGGAGCCAATGGTGTACTCACAGATTCCATATCATCATTGATATTAAACTTCTAAAGTACCTTTCCAAATTCCTTCTTTAGCGTCAAGCTAATCTTGCCACCCTTTCGGTCTCACTCAATCTCCATGCCTAGCACCTTCTTTACTTCACCCAGATCTTTCATCTCAAATTCGAGAGATAAATCTTTCTTCACTTTGTCAATTGCAGATCTGCTTTTGGAAGCGATGAGCACATTGTCTATATATAAAAAATAAATAAATGTACTCTCCGTTAGATAGCTTATTATAATACACACATGAGTCATAATGGCTTCGTGTGTCCTTCTTGCCTCTTATGAAACTGTCAAAACGCTTGTATCGATGCCTTGATGATTGCTTTAATCTATAAAGTGATTTCTTCAGCTTGCATACCATATTCTCCTTTCCTGCAGTTTTGAACCCTATCAGCTGAGAGATGTAGATCTCCTCTTCAAGATCGCCATGGAGAAAGACGATTTTCACGTTGAGCTGATCAAGTTTTAACTCGTACTGTGGCACCAGTTTCAATAAAATCTGAATAAATGAGTGCTTCACAACGAGTGAGAATACCTTATTATAGTCAATGCCTTCTCGCTGCGTGTAGCCTTTAACTATCAATCTGGCTTCGTAGTATTCATTATCACTATCGAGAGATCCTTATTTCTTTGCAAATACCTACTTACAACCAATCGCCTTCTTTCCCTTCGGCAATTCTGATAGTTCTCAAGTGTCGTTTTTGTGCAGAGAACTCACACTACTAGAAAGTCTGTCAAATTGCGTCAAAAATTTCTGTCAAAAATATACATTTCAAAAATTTATGTTTTGCATCGCATTTTTGCGTCAAAAATTTTTGACGCAAACCACCTCGATGCAATTTTTGCGTAGAATTTTCGAAGCAAATAGAAAATTTTGCTTCGAAAATACGACGCAAAATATATTTTTTAAATTTCTGTAAATTTAAAAGTTACGTTAAATTTTTGATGCGATATTTACTATTTGCGACAAAAATTCTACGCGAACTAGTTAAAAATATTTTTAAATGTCTTGTATTTGTGTCAAAAATTTATTTTCGACGCAATTTGTTGTCCAGAAGTTATAAAACATGTGAAATTTTTTGTGTATAAATAAAATTTGTGCCAACAAATTGCGTTTAATTCATAAATTTGATGCAATTATTGGACAAATTGCATCGAATTTCGTATTTTTGACGCAACTATGGACCAATAATTGCGTGAAAAATACTAAATTCGACGCAATTTGATGGCATTTTTTAAAAAAATCTGTAGCACAGGCCACATCCATCCATACATGCATCTCAATAAAGAATTTATACATCAAATATGACTTTATATGTAAACAACCAATCTCTACATGTATACATTGAATTCACCAATCTCACACAAGCACCAATCTCAACCAAATATCAACCATATAGAATAATAACCAATACAATCTCACCAAATAGAATAATAACCAAACACCAATCTCATCAAAGTCCAAATAATCTCAACATGTATAATAATAACAAGCTAAGGTCAAAACACAAGCAATATCTTTACAGTCATAACACATAATCTCACCTAAGCCTCGTCGTTGTTCCCATTAGCGTTGTCGTCACCTCTGCCGCTAGGTTGCCCGACGCTTTGTTGACTCGCCATAAATTGGGTCATGAACTGCTGCATTTCTCTCTGAGCAGCCTCCAAACTGGCTATCCTCTGACGATCGGCCTCCGACTGCTGTCCTATTGCCTCCGACTGCTGCTGATTTTTTCACATCTTGGATTCTGAGATGATCATCTCTTCCATCATGGCATTCTTTCACATCTTAGATTCAAGCTGATTTTAGCTTCCTTATTTGTAGAAGAGATCGCCTCCCCAATAACTGGGAGAGCATAGGATACTATCATATTAGTAGTGAACCAACTGGGCTTACGTGAATTTTTCCTGGATCTTTCAAATGCAATAGATTCTTAGACATCACTCATAGCATGTCATTAATCCTCATCATCAGCAGCATCCTGATCGGCTACATGATCACCACCATGTGTCACCAACTGATCGGCTACATGATCACCACCATGTGTCACCACGGTTAATATCTCCAATGATACTGATCTTTCTAGAGACGATGAAGTAGTATCACTTTCCACCTGCTGTGATATCTCTTTTGTCTTTTCACTCTCCATCTACTGAGAGTTTGTATGAAGCCTCATCAAACATGACATCTCTGCTCAAGATAAACTTTTTGTCTTTCAGATCCTAAATTTTGTAGCCTTTAGCGCCTTTATTGAATATTATGAGCTCACTTTTCCTCGCTCTTGGGTCCAACTTGTCTTCCTTGACATGATAGTAGGCGGGACATCCAAATACCCGTAGTGAATCATAATACTAAGCTACTTTTCCTAACCAAACTTCTAAATAAGTTTTAACTCCTATCGTGGATAACGACAACTTGTTAACAAGATGACACATATACGCCAATGCCTCAGCCTAAAAATATTTTGATATATTGGTGTTGGATAACATGCACAGGATCTTCTCCAGTAAGGTCATGTTCATCTTTTCAGCCACTCCATTTTGATGTAGTGTCTTTCTTACTGTAAAGTGCCTTTCTATGCCCTCATCGCAACATAGCTGTAGGAAATGATCGCTTGAATACTCTCCTCCGTTGTTTGAATGGAGTACCTTAATCTTCCTTCCTATGCTCTTCTCTATGTTTCTCTTCCACTCCATAAACAACTCTTAGAATTTTCCTTTGTGCTTCATGGTATATACCCAACATCACCTAGAGTAACCATCTATAAAAGACAGTGGTTACCTCCAATAGATGCTGTCTTAGTAGGCCCTAAACGTCTGTGAGAACATAATCCAGAATCCCTCGGTGCAATGAGTTGCGGTGCCGAATTTCACATTGGTTTTCTTTTCGATGACACAATATTCAAAAAATCTAATTTGCAGGTATTGGCACCTTTCAGTAAATATTGCTTTGCAAGAGCTTGCAAAGACTTTTTCCCGGTATGTCCGAGCCTCATATGCCAAAACCGGGTGCATTCTGAATTTATAGAAGTCATTACGTGCCCTGTAATCATACTACTCTTTAAGTAGTAAAGGTTGTTGCGTCAGAGGCCCTTCAAAACAACCATCGAGCCTCTAGTCATCTTCAGAACACCATCTCTAATAGATACTTCAAGACCCAATACTTTCAAAATACTAACAGAGATAAAGATTCCTTTTCAGTTGAGGTACATACTTCACTCCCTTCAATTCTCGCACCATCCCATCAAATATCTTGATATGGACCATACTTATCCCTTCTATGTTACATGGACGATCATCACCCATGACAACAAAACATTCACCTAGCTTCTCAATGCTAGAAAATCAATCGATGTTGGGACATGCATGATAAGCAGCTCATGTATCTAGCATTCACTCAGAATCACCTGAGTAACCAATAGTAGAGTAGTGACTGAGAAAGAAAATATCGTTGAGATAGAGTCCGATCCACCTCCCTATGAAGTACTACCCGATAGGGTACTGATCACCCTTGTGAAATTTTCCTCGGTCTTTGACTCCTTATGCTTATCTTTGATCCTTGGACAATCAACATTTCAGTGCCCTAACTCTTTGTAGAAGGTGCAGTAGTTCTTCATCAGATCTCTAAAATCTGGTCTGAACTTTGATCTCTTACACTTGCTTTTACCCTTCTAATTGGAACCCTGCCTCTTACCATAAAGTCTCTGCTGATGTACCATTGAAAAAAAACTGCTTGTCCTTTCTTTCACTTCGTAATTTACAAGAGCAGCTGACACATCACTATAGTTTAGTGTTTATTTACCATTGATTCAGGTTAGGATGAATGTTTCATACTTTTCATTAGGAAGAGAATTTAGAAAAATCAATGCCTTATCCTTTTCTTCGATCCATACATCCATATTAATTAAGTCTATAAGAAGCTTCATGTAGCTATTCATTTGTTCATCAATAAAGAGTCCTCTCTTCAACTGGAAGCGGTAAAGCCTCCTATTCAGATGCAATCGAGTCTTGATGCTCTTCATCAGATTCTTCTTTTTGAGGATCTCCCACATCTTCTTTGCGAAAGTTTCATACTGATACTTGATGTCTTGTGTCAAATAAGAACTTATGAGACCATATGCCATCCTATTTATCTTATCACAATCCATTTCAGAAGTCTCCTCTAGCTTTTCTTCCAAACGTAGAATGTCTTCGAGGTTTCATGCCATCAGTGCATCCATCACCTCACACCTCCACATTTCAAAGTTGTTCTTTCTATCAAACTTTACCACATCGATCTTCATCGGATGTGGGTTCATAAATTCGGCATGGATTGACTATTTTCAGCCATCTCCTCAATAGATTGCTCAAAGTAATGCAAAAAATAATAAGTGAAAATAAATTCAAATAGGAAAGATTAGATCTTTACCTCCGAACGAAATTGTAGACTATCTCAAAGTTGATTTGCTCCACCCGAATAAAACTCCCCTTCGAACCCGAAAAGCTCTGATACCACTTGTTGGAATCTCTTGCGCAGAGGACAGCAACACCAAAGAATAGTCTCCAATTACACGAACAAATAAATTAAAGGGAAAAAAAGTGAGAATACAAATTTAACGAGATTAGACAATTGCCTACGTCCTTGAGGCAGAAGGGGAGAGAGATCGTATTAAAACAATCAAGTATATGATACAATCAATAGGGAGCAATACCCCTCTTTATATAGCCACAAAGTCCATGAAAATAAAAAAACAAACCACTCTGAATTCGGATCAGAAACGAACTCTGAATCTAATTTGAAAACTGCTCAGAGACCAAATGCTGCCGACAGGCCAATTCGACAGACTGAGCCAGTCTGAACCAGTCCCGACTCTCGAGAAATGCATGTCAACAGCCATAGCGGTCCTATTAACAGGGCTCTGCCGATAACCGAGATGGCATGTCGACAGTCAAAGTAAACTGCTGCTCCTTATTGGCGTATCCACGTATCTGCTACATCTTAACACTTCATGCAAACACGTACTAACACCAAAGAGTTAAAAAACTCCACCATTAAGATTTTACACTCTCTCCCTACATCCTTCACGCTACAAGCCACGAGGAGGGGAGGGGGGACAAGGGGAAGCTGATCAAGTATGTTGCTAGGTTGAAGAAGAAGATGGTTGGCCTCATCGGTAAAAAGAATCATAAACAAGAATCAAAGTATTCAGCCTCACTGCCGCATGCTGTCCACTGCGAAGAGCTCTACCCAACTTCCGAGGCTCCAAACCCCAGGATGACGACATTCTTTGCAGCCACATTCTCGCGCAAAACTACTTCAGCCAGAAACCTAATATCTAATTGTAATGAGCAAGATTTCTCTATAGTTTGTATATGTAATGTGTTTGTACCAACATCAGTAGCATACTGAAATTAATGAAGCTTTAAGAAGGAAATTAAGGGTTCGTAGACAAGTTGCTTTGCATTAAGTCCCATAACAAAGTCTCCGTGGGCATAGGATGCCTGGTAGCGAACGCTCATCTTTTCCTTGCTGTGTTTTGTGAGTTTGGTTAACAAATGCTCCACATCCTTAACATCAGAAAGATCGTCTTGGCCACCGTAACTGAGGAAGAGGGGGATATCTTTGGGGATAGCTGACAGATTGTAGACTGGAGGATAGGCAAGCCCATAGTGCTCCATGTTCATTTTGTAATCTTTGTAGTCGAATTTCGTTATAGTCCCCCTCCGAAGCACTGCAGGATTATTTCTTCACTAGGATATATGATTGTCAGGGGAAAAAAACAGTTTGATCAGAGTTTTAGTAGAAAGGAGAGAAACAGACTTACTTTGCGACATGTGCACGATGTTCTTCGTTGAGGTTGGTTGTGGTTCATGATCTAGGAATACCACTACTGAGGAGGTGTTGAGGCAGCAATTTTTGCCTGGGTTCAAGGAATCAAGAACACAAGATTTCTGTTAGTGGATTTTGGATTGAATTTTTTGTTTCTTGATTCAGAGAGCAATAGATTGTTGTTGATCAAAAGGAAAAACCTGTGTAGGATGTGAAGAGATCATAACAATTGATGGAAGTGTGCTCACACAGTTCTCGGAGGAGCATAAGTACAGGTTGACTGTCAGAAAGAATAAATTATGTAAAGCAATTTAAGTCTTAAATTCGGTAGAATGAATCATTCCCCAGTGGCTACCTTTGACATATTTAAGGCTTGCAGGAGAAATTATGTGGCCTATCTTTTGAAAGTGTTAAAAGAGTTTATTTCCTTGAGGGAACATAATGAAAAAGTTCGTGTAAACTGGCCAACTCATTGACTTTTGCATCAATGTGATGACCTGAGTTGCCTTTAAATTATACATAAATGGATCAAATTGGTTCAGTTCTTAATCACAAGTTTTAGTTAATTTCTTAATTAGAAATTTTAGATAACTTACCCTGTGGGGTTAAACTCATCAATACCCAACCAGTAATTGGTCTGCAAAACAAAACAAAATCAAGAAGCACAAGTCAAGGAAAAGCGCTGACATATTGGTTCTCCGAGCTCAGAACAGAAAATGATCAAGCACAGCTCTGTTTACATCTGCAAGAAACGCCTCTGCTACACTTCGCGCTAGTAGTGATTTCACCTGATTCAGATAAGCTATAGGGCAAAGCAATGCTGCTGACCTCGTCATGCCCACTAACTTGTTCTGGGAGAATGATGCAAGGGCTATCAGAGTTCCCTAAATGAAGTGAAATCACTGCATCAAAACTACGTCTATTACCAACTTCAATGAAATTTTCTTGTTTAATTGATTTTACAGAGACTTACTAAAGAATGACCCACAAAGTGAATCTTTTGCCTGCCTGAATTTCTGTACACGTACTCGTATATTGCAGGTAGATCATACGCGACTAGTTCATCCCACGACCAATCCCAATACCCCTGTATTTGCACATCACAATTCAAATATCATGTTACATGAATAGGATAACAATTAAGTTGTGTGAAAAAGGGAAAGAGAACCGAATCATTGACGAAGAAACTGATGTGCTGGCGGCTAAACGCAGTCCCTCGACTGTTGGCGATCCACACATCGTATCCGCTGTCTGCTAAGATGTAGCCGAGTGAATCTTCAGGGAATTTAGAAGCCAGGTGACCCCATCCTGCAAAATTAGTGTACAACCAGAGCAGTCGATATTTCGATCAGAAAGCTTCAGTCACTTCAAATTTCAGGCATACCATCAAAAGCCCATGCTGAAGCAATACTGGAATCTTCTTCTTCGTTCCATTTGATGTTCCAGAATGGCGGCCATTGGGAATTCTCTGTAAACTAAGAATGTAGCCGTCTTCAGTTGTCACCTGTTGGTGAATTTGAAAGAATCAAATTAGTCAAGCTATACAGAATGAAAGTTCATGTATAATTTGTAGAAAAGGACTTGGAGAGTGATTACGGTGTGTTCTTCGCACTTGTAGCCGAATATCTCCAACCTGGACTTGCAAATGCCGGCTGAAGGAGCAGGAGTCGACGACCAGACTGTGACAGCAAATGTTAAGGTGAAGAAGAGGAGCCACGCGAGCGCGAAACAGAGAGAGCTGGTCATTGTTTGGATTTCTTTCTTGTTTATAACGATTTGCTTTGTGAAATATTGTGGAAGCCTAAATGGAGGGATGCTCTCCATTTGTATTGTCTCTGTATCTGATTTCAAATCCTACTAGAAAAGTTGTCATTTGGATAAGTAAATAAGAAGAATGTGCTCTTAGTAAGTGGTGATTATTTAGAAATTCTAGTAACAAAGAACTAGACATGATCTCAGAGATCAGCTTCTACGCGCTCCATTATTCATGCTTCGCAAAAAACGCTCACACCTTTGGGATGATTTGAGGAGTTTGTTGAGGATGTTTGGAGTGACATCTCAAGCAAGAGAAGCCAGAACTTCTGAAACACTTTCCAAGAACTCTTATCAAGTCAGATGATATGACGACACTTTCGTGTGAGATTGTGAGTTTGAAACTCTATGTTATAGCAAGCTCGTAGATTTTCAAGTTAAACTGCAGGGACGAACTAATATGATCTATTGTGTAGAGAATCGAGTTTAAGGTGCACGTTATTGGTTGAGGGAGGCTCGTTATGATCCAAGAGCATGACAAAAGGACTAATTTCAATGTATTATTGTCTTTTAAATGAGTTATTTCTTCCTTCATGGGAAATTCTCTCTCTTAATACGAGGGAGTGTTTTCCTTTTTTTCTTTTTGCTTGAGATGCTTGCCTTTTCCCCTTTGGAGTCTTCCTTATCCTTCTGTGATGCAAACATATGGGTCTTTCTCTAAGAAAAGAAACAAAAAGAAAAGAAAAATAAAGAAAATAAAGAAAAAGAAGATGGTAATAAATAAAAGATATATACCATGGAGAGGGCAAAAATTGTGTCCAGGCATGACGGGCGTGTTTGGTAACTTGCAAAATATTTGCAAAATGCAAAAACTTTGCAACTTTACATTTTACACTTGTTTGGTTTCGTTTGTAAAATGCAAAATGCAAAAAACTTTTGCAACTCTTCTTTTCCCACTTGCAGTTGCTACAGTTAAATTTGTGGTCATGTAAATCTCACTTTTACACTCATATTTTCCCACTTGCAGTTGCTACAGTTAATTTTGTGGTCATGTAACTCTCACTAGTAGTACACTTACAGTTCAAAACAGTTATTGGATAATCAATATATAATTTAATATTATTAAATACTTAATATTTTAAATAGTGTTCAATTTCTTATTTAATTATTTTATATTTTTAATCTTTAATTTTTTTATTGTTTTTAATATTGTTTTAATATTTAATAGTTACTATTTTAATTTAATATTTTTATTTAATATTTTATTTAATACTTTATTATTTTATTAATACTTATTCCATTTTTTATTATTTTATTTAGAGTTAATATTTTATTAATATAACAATATTATACTTTACTATATATTTAATTATTTATTTTTTTAATATATAATTAAATATTATTAAATATTTAATATTTTAATAGTGTTCAATTTCTTATTTAATTATTTAATTATTTTATATTTTTAATCTTTAACTTTTTTATTGTGTTAAATTTAATATTTTACTATTTTAATTTAATATTTTAATTTAATATTTTATTATTTTATTAATACTTATTTCATTTTTTATTATTTTATTTAGAGTTAATATTTTATTAATATAACAGTATTATAGTTTAATATAAAATTACTATATATTTAATTATTTATTTTTTAATATAAAAAATTACCTTATTAATATCAGAATATATTTTATTATTATATTAATATTTTATTATGTTAATATTGTAATAATAATTCAGTATAATAATACTATAATGATAATTTATTATTAAATTATAATTATATTTTACTTTATTAATTTTATATTTCTATAATATTACAATAATATTATAATAAAATTTATATTATAATAATTTTCAAGTATTTTTAATATTATAATATTATAACTATATTTTATTATTGTTGTAACATTTTTTAATATTTATATTTTATTAGTATTCTTAAAATTTTATTAACGTTCTTTAGATTTTCTTAAAAGTTTATATTATTTATTTAGTTAATATTTTAGTAATATTTTACTATTTATACTAATATTTTATTAATATTATTGTTATAAATAAAATATTAAGATTATTAATTTTTTATCTCAAATTTATTAATACATTTTAATTTGCAATAGTAGATTTAATTTAATAGTATTTATAATATTTAAATCACTGCTACAGTTAATTTTGTGGTCAACTTTTCCACTTACACTTTTACATTACCAACCAAACACCGTAAAACACAATATACTTTACCATTTACACTTTCACTTTATCAACCAAACACTGTAAAACACAATATACTTTTCCATTTATACTTCACTTTATCAACCAAACACCGTAAAACACAATATATTTTCTCTGCTACAGTTCATTTTTTCCATTCTCATTTTACGACTTACGACTTGCGACGTTTTACAACGAAACAAACAGGCCCGCAGATGGGAAAGCGAAGAAAATGATCAACACGGGCTATATCTCGTTCTAGCGCTGACGAACACTGAAGAACCCTTCAGGTAGGAAAATCGTACTCGAATTCACAATTTCACACTTGAATTCACAAGCAACATGACCTGAATCCACGAGCCAAATATAAGAACTCGAATCCACAAGTGATTGAAGAGAGAAATCACAATTTTGATTCATAAAAAGTGGATTAAAAAAGATTGATTACAAAATAAGAATACAATGGCTTTTTTATAGTCTTACAAAAGGGTACTACTTCTACTTGAAAACTAAAATCTATTCCTAAAAGAAAAGGAAAAAAAGAGTCGTAATCTATCTAGGTAATCTAATACAAAATAAGGAAACACAAAATCAATTAGAGTTCAAATTAAACTAAAAACAAAATCCTAATTAAAACTCACAATCCGGAAGATACTCAATAGGATTGTTAATAGTTGAAGGATGTGTCGACAGTACTGTAAACCCCTGACTCTCTGTAAAGACTTATCGACTGCAACCTATCGACAAAAAATTGGCTGTCGACATCTCGGTTCAGTTGTCGACAGTTGAAGCTCAAAATTAGCCAGCTACTTTGGTTTTTCTCCTATATATGTTCCTCTCTTCAAAAGAACTCGTCATCGAGTTCCAATTTAGATATAGCTGCATAGTATGGACTCTTTCAATTGAGATTCTCTCTCTCTAAATACACCATCCTCATATCTTCCTTTTCAAAAAGTTTCTCTCATCTCTTCTTGTCTGCTGATGCTTTGTACTTCTTATTAGATTTCTCCACAAAATCTACTCTCGTTAGTGTAAGAGGAAATTCTGTTAAACCATGAGCCATACTATTATATGCAAACTCTGTTTGGGGGAAAGTGTGATCCCAAAAGATTGATTCGCATCGACGATCTTCATTTAACTCCATGTAGTATTGCGTCATCGAATCTTCAACGTAATCATCATCCCGGATCGGTTGATAATCAATGCAATTGGTTGATACTCCTCCATCATCCAACCATAAACATACACCATGCTCCCATAATTCATTGGCTTGCTTCCATGAAAAAGATCTTCCAAAGTATGAGTGGAGATGGGTTTAGGCATACCTTGCGGAACATGTTGCACCCATGTGCTGACGATAGGTGATATTAACTCAAAGAACTTAAAGTTGTCATCCTTGACACTCTTCTTCCGCAGAAAAGGATTTCGATATCATGAAGAATAATCGTACCATTATGATATTATCTTCCATGGATGGTAATACTTCAAGCTTGTTGATCCCAACTCCTTTGCACTCCTTCTTTAATTTGTCGACCTCCTCGAAAATTTTAGCTGTTGTAGAAACCTCTTCTAAAGCAACGGCTTGCTTTATTTCTTTTGGCTCCACGAAGAACTCGTCTTGACTGCATATGGGCATGAGTTGTGGCTTATTTTCTTTTGAACTAGGAATAGGTTGAAAGTACACCTAGAGGGGGGGTGAATAGGTGTACGGCTAATCTAACAATAATGCGGAAATTAAAACTTAATTGCAACACACTTAGTGTAACCAACGAGTGTAGCTGAATTCCCGGTGAAGGGCTCTGGACTAACTCCTCTTGATTCCTCTGAATAAGAGTTTAGGTGCTATATGAAGCTCTCGTGTTAAGCACAAGTGAGGCACACAAACAAATCAAGCATGTATATGATATGACAATATGAATCAATGCACAATATAAGAGAGAGAGAGAGAGAGTTAGAGAAAGTGGATCAATCGCAAACACCAAGATATGTTTTGAGGTTCGAGCACACAGCTCTACGTCCCCGCCTTCACACAGAAGGATTTCCACTAACTCGTCCACACAGGACTTCCCACACAAGAAACCTCCACTGAGGATTTAGGGCAAATACAATTGGGAGTACACAACTCCTCTCTCCAACAAATACAACACAACCTCTACACTTAGAGGCTAGGCACAAAGCCAACAAATCAACCTCACAAATGAGGGACAGGCACAAAGCCAAACAAACACAATCCACCTCTTCACTAAGAGGGATACCAACACAACCTCCAATATCAACCTCTCACTAGAGGGATACCCACAATCACCTCTCACTAGAGCGATATCACAAATCAAGGAGGGTTTACAACTTGGTGGTCTAACAACCACAAACAACTTCTTTCTCACCAAAACAAGATCCTAATAGAAAGGATAGAATGATAAGCTCAAGTGTGAGAAAACAAAGTGTTTTGAACAAAGAAAATCACTTGGGAAAATCTCCAAATAGATATAGAATTTTTAGACCAAAAACCAATTCCCAAAAGACTATTTTCTTTGAATTATCAAACACTTTAAAAACAAATGAAGATTGATCTTTCAAACTCAAAAACTCTTTTGAAAAACTTACTCTTAAAACACTAGAGAAGTAGGAAATTTTTGCTCTAAAAATTCTTATCCAAAAACCAACTCAAATGGGGTATATATAGCCCATTTGAAAATCTGCCCATTAGCAGCTGAAAAAGGCCAAATTGGCCTTCCGGTCGACCGGCTAACGGTCAAATTTTTTACCGTTGAGCCCAGCGGTCGACCGCCCGGTCGACCGATCTCAGAACCAGAGAGCAACGGCTCTCTGGCCGGTCGACCGCCCGGTCGACCGAGTCTAGAAACAGAGAGCAGGCTCTCTGTCCGATCGACCGCCCGGTGGACCGGAGGCATTTTCAGAGAGCAGAGCTCTCTGACGGTCGACCGACCCGGTCGATCGGCCTCCCCAGCAAGGCTGTGTGCACATTCTGTGCACGTTGATCGACCGGTCCGGTCGACCGGCAGCCTGGCAGCCAGCCAAATATGGGACTAAAAAAAACTAGGGTTTTTATCTTTTATAAAATCCCATAAAACCACATAAATTCCACAAAAATCGGTTCTTGTATTATCTTTGACATACAAACTTGTTTGAGTAAAAATCAAACCAAGTTACAAACATTTTGAACCATTTTTGTGACTTACAAATTTTGCCGAAAACCAAAATCCGTATTTTCTAAAACTTAGATTTTTGAAATGGAAAACCGTTTTCTCCAAAACACTTACAAATACAAAAACATGATGTTTAAACAACTTTTAAGCATGTTGTATATGGATATAATCCAATATACATATAAAGATATATATCAATATTTTTGACATTAAATCCGAAAATAAGTTTTGTTAAAATACCAAAACTCCAAACTCATGAAATAGACTATCAAACTAAGTTTGTTTAAATAGTTGAAGCATAGATGTATATAGAACAAATCTAATATACATTAAATCATGTAAACTTGTTTTGATTCTATCTATTCATGAAAACCAAGATCGGTTAAACCAAAAACCGAAAACTAATACACATGAAACGTGTGTGTGTTGTGAACTTGAGCATATCACACTATCTAATCTTTAACAATGGATCTAAACTATAAACTAAACAATGTACCGAAGTCTTCTTGTAGAGCGCCGTCTCCAAGTTGACTCGATCCAAACGTGATCCATCGAGCTTGACTCCAACGAGTACTAGATATGAACTTTGACGCTCGAGCTCTTGAATCACCATGTGAAAGCTCCAAAACACCTTTGTTGAAACTAATCACCTACTAATATCTTGGTTAAGTATCTGAAACTAAATATCACAAGATTATTAGTAACTATAACTACATGAGTTAATCATCATCAAAACTAGAGTGGAAGGCCTCTGGGCCAACATAGGTGGCATATGCTTCATGACTTCATTGAAAAATTGTGCTTGGCTAATAACCGCTTGAGGTTTTAATGAATCTCTCTTAATTGACTGCTCTTCAACTGGCAGTTGCTGATGTGACTTCGCAGTCTCGTTTGACTGATAAAATCTCATGAACGATCGCGGTCGATTCTCTATCTCTTCTTCCCCCAAAGCAAAGCTATTGGCTTGTAAGAGTCTTTTCATCCGGCTCCACATTCTTATAGGTGGATTGCCTTGATACATACGCATGTTTGAAAATCATCTCACCATGCTGCAGTCCTTCCTTTAAGTTTATGAACCACAAATTCATCATGATCTTCCATGAGAATATACTCCATGTCAAACAAATTATCAATTTCCTTGATCCAAAGTAAGGTTGACTCAACATCATGACTCCCATCAAAAGAAGGAATAAGATTAGAAAACTCATCAAGATTTCAATATCTTCCTCCTTGGTCTCGGATAAAATTAGAAAACATGTTCCTCTTATTAGGGTTAGGAAACCCGCCTCTCTTATGAGGTTTAAGATTAGTGAATCCCTTAGGCCTTCTATAGGCTATCTTATCTTCTTCACAATCATTGTACTGATAGATGGATGATTTCTCCTCGCAGAAAAATTCAGTAAATTTAGAACGTTGTAAATAATACCTTGGTGGTAGATGATGTGGTGGTGGTCAATGTGGTGGTGGTCAATACGATTGACAATCATATCCGCTTTAGTTCATACCATCAGTTAGACCTTGATTATAAATCTTGAGAGACATCCCTTTGATGATGTCGCCTCTCCTCCTAGCAGTATCCATCCTTGCAGAAATGTCTTGTAATCCGTCGTTGTCTTCTGTCATTGTCAGAAAATAGCTGTAGCTCTGATACCATTTGACGCAGACGGGGAAGCAAAGAAAATAATCGATGCCGGCTAGATCTCATTCTAACGCTGACGAACCCTGAAGAACCCTTCAGGTAAGAAAATCATGCTCGAATTCATGAGCACCGCACTCGAATCCACGAGCAACACGACCCAAATCCACGAGCCAAATATAAGAACTCGAATCCACGAGTGATTAAAGAGAGAAATCTCAATTTTGATTCATAAAAAGTTAATTAAAAAAGATTAATTACAAAATAAGAGTACAAGAGCATTTTTATAGGCCCACAAAAGAGTACTACTCCTACTTGAAAATTATAATCTATTCCTAAAAGAAAAGAAAAAAGAGTCCTAATCTATCTTGGTAATCTAGATTCAAAATAAGAAAATACAAAATCAATTAGAGTCCAAATTAAACTCAGAATCCAACAAATACTCAATAGGACTGTCAATAGTTGAATGATATTGTCGACAATACTGTAAACCCCTGACTCTCTGTAAAGGTCTGTCAACTACAAAATGGTTGTCGACAGCTCGGTTCAACTGTCGACAGCTGAAGCTCAAAATTGGCCAGCTGCCATGATTTTCCTCCTACATCAAGGCACGGGACAACAAAATGCTAGTTGAAGAAAAAAAGCCTAAGTAAGAGTGAACAAAAGGGAATGTAGAGAACTCCTCCACCATGGATCTGGAACCTCCACCGCCAACTCTGCCATCTTCAGCCCCCGCCCCTTCTTCCTCATTTCTCCTCTTTCACCTTTCCTCCACCTTCTTCCCTTATTTCTTCACCTTTTCTCCCCCTTCTCCCCTCTACCTCACCCTTGACACCAACCCCTTTTTTCTTCTTCTTCAGCTGTTGTTCTTTGTTTCTGTGGTGTGTTTTTTATTTTGAACCCTCCTTTTTCTCTGATGGAACCCATTTTCCTTCTTCTTCTTCCACGCACACCAGTCATTTGATGATATTCATGGATCATTTTCTGAAGGGAATCATGCTACCTCGATCATATCTGCTGATGTTTATTCCTCCAAGAGGTCTATTGAGGCCTCTTCGTCGTCCCATGAGGGAATAAGAGATTTGTCAGAGGTTCCTGATCAGAGGGCGGTGAGGTAAGGCCGGGTGACAACGAGGGCTAAGTAGGGACAAGGATGCTCCAAGATAGCTGAGCACGGCTGGATAAGTTACGATTGTCATCTCTGTGACATCCTCAGCCACTAGAAGGTGGCATGCCCCACTGGGATCGTGTGCTTCACATGCCGGCGACAGGGGTGCGTTTCTAGAGGATGCCCGAAGTGGACTGAGGTCAGATACATGAAGGAGTTTAAGAAGGAGATGAAGGTCAAGGGGGTTTTAACTATGCACTTGGGGCAGCCCGGTGTCGTTGGTGGTCGGGATGAGGACATGGTAGTGGGGTTTTTTCTTACAAAGGAGATGGTGTTAGGGCTTGTCGAAGGGAGGATCCTAATCTCACCTCCAGATTGGGTCGACTGCGATGGACGATGACACTATGGAGCCCAGATTGGCTCCTTCTTTCGCCGAGGTAGTCAAGAGGAGCCGAGGAAAGAACTAGTTGCGTCAATCGACCGGTCGGAAGGTAGTGGAATTGAGAGTGGGGATCAGGATTCATTTGAGTTCTCGATCATTAGGGGTCATACCAAGCCAAAGGGGGAGGAGGTGGGGTCTTTAATTTTGGGTTTCCTGCCAACCGCACGGCGGCGCAAGCAACGACCAAGGAATCGTTCTCTAGCACGATCGCCGTTAACACTGTTGTACGTAGTAGCAAAGAAGTTCTCACAGCAATGGCTGGCAATGGGCGTTTGGCGGCAATGTAGGTATGAGAGGAAGGTGCTTCGGGTGTCACACCGATCGTTGGACAGGCTGGCACCAGCGGGGTAGAGGACGTCAGTGATAGTGATGCGCTGCGTTGTTCAGTGGCTGTTGGACGCCGATTTCAAAGGTCGACAGATTCAAATTTGAATTTAATTTCTGAGGGGAGACAGGTTTTGGGTTTGAGCGGAATTTGGATCCTTCACTAACCCGCTTTGAGAAAAAGGGCAGGGTCCTACCTTCTGTTGAGGTACTTGGGACTGAGAGGAAATGGTTAGCTGATTCGGGTCGGGTAAATAAGGACCTAAACCCCAATCCGACATACCAGCAAGGTATGGACCAGAATTGGAATAGCCCACTTTTTAAAGGCCCAACATCTGATGTGGCCAGCCTTATTAGCAAAGGCCCACTTTTGGATGTGCCTCATTTGAGTGAGTGAACTAATTGTGCTAAAAGGGGGTTCTTTTTAAATGGGCCAGAATCCATGGATAAGCCAAATTCTGACTCTAAGCACCATGCAGAGCTGATCGTGAATGAACAGGGGATGATAGCGGGGACAATGGATACGGACTTCATTTTGGACTTGTGGAATGAGCTAAATGGAGTAATTTCTCATAGGAGATGATAGTGTCTTGGGTCATATGCTATCCTCTGATCGAGCATAATAGAAGCGGGGAAAGAAGAAGAAGAGCAAATCCTTACGCTAAGGAGAGGACATAATGAGGTGCAAAGTTAATTCAGGAGGTGGCACTCACTCCGGGATCTATAGTTAGAGTGTCTGTTGGGGTATCTTCTTCATCCCTGGAAGGAAGGGGAGATTGGTCAGAGGTTCCTAATTAGAGGGTGGTGAGGCAAGGCTAGGCGACGACGAAGGCTTAGTAGGGAAAAGGGTGCTCCAAGATAGCTGAGCGCCGCTGGGTAAGTCCCGGGTGTCACCTCTGCGGCATCCTTGGCCACTGGAAGGCGACATGTTCCATTGGGATTGTGCTTCACATGCCAGCGACATAGACACATTGTTAGAGGATGCCCGAAGTGGGCTGAGGCCATAGATAAGAAGGAATTTAAGAAGGAGGCAAGGATCAAAGGGGTTTTAACTGAGAACTTGAGACAGTTTGGTGTTGTTGGTGGCCGGGATGAGGACATGGCGGTGCAGCTTTTTCTTACCAAAGAGATGGTGTTAGGACTTATCGAAAGAAGAAGACTCAATCTCCACCTCCGGATTGGGTCGAATGCGATGGATGACGAATGACGGAGCCCAGATTGGCTCCTTCTTTCGTCGAGGTAGTCAGGAGGGGGCCGAGGAAGGAACCAGTCACGTCAAACAACCGGTCGAAAGGCAGTGGAATTGAGAGCAAGGATTGGGATTCGTTTGAGTAGCCGATCATTAGGGGTCATATCAAGCCAGAGGAGGAGGAGGCGGGGGTCTTTAATTTTGGGTTTCCTGCCAACCGCACGGTGGCACAAGCGAAGACCAAGGAATCATTCTCTGGCACGGTCGCCAATGATGTTGTTGTGCGCAGCAGCAAAGGAGTTCTCACGGCAACGACCGGCGATGGGCGTTTGGCGGCAACATTGGTAAAAAAAGGAAAGTGTTTCGGGTGACGCACTGATCGTTGGACAGGCTAGCACCAGTGGGGCAGAGGACGTCAGTGATAGTAATGCGCCATGCAGTTCAATGGCCATTGGGTGCGGATTTCGAAGGTCGGCGGATTCAAATTTGAATTCAATTTCTGAGGGGGAGATATGTTTCAGGTTTGAGCGGAATTTGGATCCTTCACCGACCCGCTTTGAGTAAGAGGGTGGGGCACTACCTGTTGGCCCAAAGGCCTTCCACCCTAGTTTCGATGATGATTAACTATGTAGTTATGTTTACTAATAATCTTGTGATTTTAGTTTCAGATCATGTAACAAGATATTAGTTGGTGATTAACTTCAACAAAGGTGTTTAGAAGCTTTTCATGGTGATTCCGGTGCCAAAGCTTAAAGATCATACCTTTGCACTCGGTGGATCACGTTTGGGAGCAAGTCAACTTGAAGATGGAAGATCATCAAGAAGACTTAGGTATCCTAGTTTAGATAGTGTGTTTAGATCCATTTGTAAAGCTTAGTATAGTTGATATGCTCAAGTGCACAAACACACACGTTTTATGTTTGGTTTTTGGTTTTCATGAATAGTTGATCAAAATAAGTTTTAATTGATATATGTATAGTTGTTTCATTCTATACATGCATGCTTAACTTTTAAACAAACTTATTTTGACTTTCCTATTCATGTATTGAAAAATCCAAGTTTGATAAAAATACAAGTGTTGATTTTTTATAAAACTTGCAAGACACAAAAATGATTGAATATGTTGATATATGTCTTGAAATTTTATCACAAGTTTGTTTATCAAAGTAAAATGATAAAACAATTTTTATGGTAATTTTAAAAGAGATAAAAGATTTTCTAAAATATTTTTAACATGTGTTTCTGTCCCAGAACAGTGGCTGACAGGCCAGGACGGCCGACCGCACGGGTCGACCGCACAAAGGGCCGGTCGACCCCTGGGGTCGACCGACGTGCACAAGCCTGTGCACGTTTGGCAGCCACAGGGACGGTCGGCCGGGCGGCCGACCGGATCTGAGAGCAGAGCTCTCTGTTTGTTTGGGTCGACCGGGCGGTCGACCGCGTTTGCCCAACGGTCACATTTATGACCGTTGGCGGTCGACCGGGCGGTCGACCGTCAAGCCTGTCAGGCTGCCATATCAGTCTAATGGCTAGTTTTCTGATGGGCCTATATAAACCCCATTCATTTGGGATTTTGGCTAAGTTTTTCTAAGAGCAAAAATTTCTTATTCTCTGGTTTTAAAAACAAGTTTACAAAAGAGTTTAAAGAGCAAAAAGATTCATCTTGTTTGTTTTTAAGTGTTTTGTTAATTTCAAAGAAAATAAGTTTTTGGGAATTGGTTTCTTATTCTTCATTTCTATATCAATTTGGTATTTCCCAGAGATTTTCTTTGATCAAAACACTTGTGTTTTCCACACTTGAGCTATCTTCTATCCTAATCTATTTAGGATCTTTGTTTTGTGGAAAAGAGAGTTTGTGGTTGAAAGAAACCACTTGTTGTAAAACCCTTGCTTTGATTGGGTTGCTCCCTCTTTGGTAGAGGTTGAGGATTGTGGTTTACTCCCTCTAGTGAGAGGTGGAGTTGGTTGTTGTTTGCTCCCTCTAGTGAGAGGTGGAGTTGGTGTTTGTAACCCTCTTCGGTAGAGGCGTTGGTTGTTGTATTGGCTACGGGCCTACCCCTCGGTTGTGAGGCGGTGTTTGAGAGAGGAGTTCGGTACTCCCTTTGTTGTAACAAATCCTCTTTGGTAGAGGTTCCCTTGGTGGGAGATAGTGGATTGGAAATCCTTCACGGTGGTGAAGGCGGGGATGTAGAGCTAGGGGCTCGAACCTCGAAACATATCTTGTCTTAGCGTTTGATCCATTATCTCTAACTCTCTCTCTCTTTATATTGTGCAAAGCATCATTTCTTTCATTCATATTATTCATACTTGTGTTGTGCCTTGCATTGATTCATATTGATATATCATCTTATATGCTTGGTTGTTTGTGTGCCTCACTTGTACTTAATCAATAAGAGCTTCACATAGCACCTCAACCCATATCTAGGGGAATCAAGAGGAGTTAGTCCAGAGCCCTTCACGGGGAATTCGGCTACACTTGTTGATTGTACTAAGTGTGATTGTAAAATTGTTTTAAGCTTCCGCATTTAGCGCACTTAGTTCACTAGATTAGCACTTACACCTATTCACCCCCCTCTAGGTGTGCTTTCAATTGGTATCAGAGCTAGTGCTCCTGATACTTAGGCTTAACATCCTAGGAGTGAGATCCTTTTCTTGCTAATCTATTGTTTGCATTTGCTTGTTTGCACACTCATATAGCTTACCATGGACTTCATGACCCCACCTATGTTTGACCCTTCCAACATCATTGTTTGGAAGATTAGGATGTCCGTTTATTTGCAAACCCTAAGACATAAGGTTTACCTTGTCATTACCAAGGAATCCTTCCTTAGTGATAGCAAGCATATAGGGGCCAATGCACAAGCCCTTGAGGCCATTAGAAGCACATTACCTAAAGAATATCTTTTGCTTGCTTCTAACTTTGATTCCGCATTTGCAGTGTGGAATAAGTTGACAACCACCACCACCTCCAAGCTTCATTTGCCGATCCAACCGGAGGAGGAATCTAGTGGGGATGAGTCCGAGCCGCAACAATGCTATACGGTCCAAGGGAATGACTCCCTTGAGGTACACTCGGAACCTCAACTAGATTGTTTTGATGCTAGCTCTTCATTTGATTCACATGATGATATGGATGCCTATGCTTTGAATGAAGAGTTGTCAATTGTTTGTGAAAAATTAATAGAAAAATATAAAGTTTTGAAAAAGAAAACTCTAGGCCTTGAAAATGAAAATAAGAGTTTGCATTCTAGGCTTGACATTACTTTGCAAGAGAAAGATGAGATTTTGGATGAAAGGGATTCAATAAAATCTCAATTTGAACTTGCATTAAAAGAAAATAAAATTTTAAAATCTAAAAATGATTGTTAATCAATTTTGAAAAATAATGATATTTTGTCTTCAAAAATTGAATGTGTTTTAAGAGATAATGATTCTTTGGAAAGAGAAATTGAATTTGTTTCAAAAGAACTAGAAATTTGTTTAAATAAAAATAAATCTTTGAAAAATGATATTGCTTCCCATGTTTGCCATGCTAGGGTAGTATCACACACTTCACCTATTGCATGACACACTTCTTCTTTAATTAATAATGATATAAATGTTTTGAAGAAGAATGTTGATTGTTTGGGCTCCACTTTGAGCCAATGTGTTGTTGGGCTTACACGGTTGGAAACCTTGTTTCGAAAGAAACAAGCTCCATCTATACATGCACACCCTCCACGGCATACACATGCTCCTCACGGACAGCATCATCACTTGTATGCTCATGTGTACACTTGTACACATTGTGGACGTAAGGGCCACCTTGCTAAATTTTGCTATGATAGACTACATACTTCAAATTTAGCAAAGAATTTTGTTTGGGTTAGAGAAGAGACTAACCCCCATGGACCCAATAAGATGTGGGTACCAAAGACCACCCCTCCTTTATTTGATGTAGGTGTGGGCTCTCACATGACGTGAGAGTAGCGGCACCTTGGAGTGGATGCGTTCCGAGCCTAAAGATTACTATTTGGATGCATCACTTTCAAGGGAAGTTTGGTGGAGAGGACCACCATGTTTTTGGAGAACTAGAGCGGTGCCCTCATTGGTTTTGGTATCGAATCTCTAACTCCTTATGTTTACATGCTTTCCATGTTTATCTTTCATAGCATGTTTTTGATGTTTGTTGATTACTATGAAAATGTCATGCTTATTAGATTAGTGATATACGTGTTTAGTTATTTTGAGACACCCATGTTTAATATGGATAAATTCTTTTGTGTTCTCACTATATGGTTGCTATTGCGTATATCATATTTCTAATCACATGTGGATATTCATAATAATCATGTTTTTGTTTATCATGTTGATTTATATCTTGGTTTTATACTTCATGTGTTGATTACATGTTTAGATGTTAGTTTTCATTAAGACTAGGATTTATACTTGTGCATATAGTGGGCCACAGATAAATCTATATATGTTTGGGCTTGATTGCTTATTTGAACCCATTAGATGTGCTAGTATAGTCTAGTTTTGATGATTCATGCATTTTAAACTTGTATTCCTATTTTTGAATTCGTTTTATGATTGTGTGTTTCACTTCATGTATATGTGTATTTTGTCAAACTTTAAGATATACATGTATACCCCTTGAGTCATTTGCCTTTCATGCAAATCTATATATGGACTCAATTGTGTTTAGGGATATGTATGTATACTTCATGTTTGACAATTCATACATATACCTTGAAATGAAAATTTGTTTTAATGAAAATTAGTTTTTCATGCTTTCATGTATTTATGTTTAAACTTCATGTATATGTCTATCTTGTCCAAACTATTAGATATACATGTTTATCCTTTTGAGCCACGTGCCTTAATGCATATATAATGTGTGGACTCTTTGTGTTTGGATATGTATGTATATTTTAGTTTGTACATGACATACATATGCCTTGAAGATCAAATAATTTTGGTTGTTTTTCATTGTTTAAGGAATAATTGAGCTTAGTTGAATATTTTCATGATTATGATCTACACATTTTATTTATACACTCATATTTATATTTTGCTCATGTTTTGTTTTCATGAGTCATATTTATGCCTAATTGAATTAGAGTGTTGATTATCATGTAGATTTCATATTTTATGAAAAACTATTTTGTGTTATTCCTTACTTGAAGGATTTCGTACTAGTTAACAAAATTTTTCATTTTAACTTGTTCGTTTTCTTCGTTGTATTATGAGATATACACATGCTATTGTTGTTATTTCAATTGGTATCATTGAACTCTTTCAATTGGTATCAATTTGATCCTTTTGTATACTCATAATTGTTTATTGTGTATGTATGTTATCAATTAGTATCATCTATTGGTGATTGGTACTCATTCTATTTCATACACATATATATGTTTTATTTGTGCTTATTATATTCTTATATCTTGAGCACAAATTTTGTTTATGCTAGAGCTTGAGCTTCAACTTTATTTCAATTGATTTAGTTTTTCAATTGGTATCTTATTTCAAGCCTACGCATAGTTTTTGTTGGTATTTCATAAAGGGGGAGAAAATCCGTTTTTCATATTTCAATTGGTATTTGTATTTTCACTCCCTTACTTTATGATAGAAAATAGTCATTTCAATGGATATCATATGTTTTAAAAAGAATGATAATTTCAATTGATATCAAGATGTTTATTTGAAAATTTTAAATTGGTATCTCAAAATTTTGTTTCAAAGAATATAAATACAAAAGTTTTGATTTATATTGACTATATGCAAGGAGAGCTTAACATCTCTTCTACATATAGATTCATGTTGAGTGTATCTTATATTGAGGAGCTTGACATCTCCTCTTTATGTGATACACGTGTGTAGGGGGAGCTTCACATCTCCTCTTATGCATTACATAATGTGTGTTATGTGAATTAGGGCTTAACATCCCTCTTTCATGTAATGCATATGTGTAGGGAAGCTAACTTAACGTCTTCCTCTTCATGAATGTATATAGCATATAACATTTATTGATCTTTGTTTACTTTCAATTGATATCAAGATGCTATTTTGTCATATCTAATTCTTTGGTATCTTAATTGATTGTAACCCCTTATTGACTTTGTTTTTGTTTTAGACAAAAAGGGGGAGAACATTGTTTTTATTGTTTTGATTGACAAAAAGGGGGAGAAAGATTTTTACCCCTCATTGACATTTCATTTATGGTTTTGGTTGTTTACCCCTTTGTTGATGATTGATAAAAAGGGGGAGAAAGATTTCGAGTTTGTTTGAGTTTTATATATGCATACTTATGTTTTTGCATATATTAAATTTAATATAGTTTAATGTTAATTGGTATCTAGAGCATATTTTGTTTTTGAACATTTCATTGGTATCTAGAACCTTTTATTTTTTTATGCATATCTATGCATGTTTCATACATATTCATTGCATATTTATGTTTATTTGTTTATGCATGAGTTAAGGGGGAGCTTCTTTGAAGCTTAACTTTAATCCATGCATATATAACTCCATGAGTTTTATCATCATCAAAAAGGGGGAGATTGTTGGCCCAAAGGCCTTCCACCCTAGTTTTGATGATGATTAACTGATGTAGTTATGTTTACTAATAATCTTGTGATTTTAGTTTCAGATCATGTAACAAGATATTAGTTGGTGATTAGCTTCAACAAAGGTGTTTAGAAGCTTTTCATGGTGATTCCGGTGCCAAAGCTTAAAGATCATACATTTGCACTCGGTGGATCACGTTTGGGAGCAAGTTAACTTGAAGATGGAAGATCATCAAGAAGACTTAGGTATCCTAGTTTAGATAGTGTGTTTAGATCCATTTGTAAAACTTAGTATAGTTGATATGCTCAAGTGCACAAACACACACGTTTTATGTTTGGTTTTTAGTTTTCATGAATAGTTGATCAAAACAAGTTTTAATTGATATATGTATAGTTGTTTCATTCTATACATGCATGCTTAACTTTTAAACAAACTTATTTTGACTTTCCTATTCATGTATTGAAAAATCCAAGTTTGATAAAAATACAAGTGTTGGTTTTTGATAAAACTTGCAAGACACAAAAATGATTGAATATGTTGATATATGTCTTGAATTTTATCACAAGTTTGTTTATCAAAGTAAAATGATAAAACAATTTTTATGGTAATTTTAAAAGAGATAAAAGATTTTCTAAAATATTTTTAACATGTGTTTCTGTCCCAGAACAGTGGCTGACAGGCCAGGACGGCCGACCGCACGGGTCGACCGCACCAAGGGCCGGTCGACCCCTGGGGTCGACCGACGTGCACAAGCATGTGCACGTTTGGCAGCCACAAGGACGGTCGGCCGGGCGACCGACCGGATCTGAGAGCAGAGCTCTCTGTTTGTTTGGGTCGACCGGGCGGTCGACCGCGTTTGCCCAACGGTCACATTTATGACCGTTGGCGGTCGACCGGCGCGGTCGACCGTCAAGCCTGTCAGGCTGCCACATCAGCCTAACGGTTAGTTTTCTGATGGGCCTATATAAACCCCATTCATTTGGGATTTGGCTAAGTTTTTCTAAGAGCAAAAATTCCCTATTCTCTGGTTTTAAAAACAAGTTTACAAAAGAGTTTAAAGAGCAAAAAGATTCATCTTGTTTGTTTTTAAGTGTTTTGTTTATTTCAAAGAAAACAAGTTTTTGGGAATTGGTTTCTTGTTCTTCATTTCTATATCAATTTGGTATTTTCCCAAGAGATTTTCTTTGATCAAAACACTTGTGTTTTCCACACTTGAGCTATCTTCTATCCTAATCTATTTAGGATCTTTGTTTTGTGGAAAAGAGAGTTTGTGGTTGAAAGAAATCACTTGTTGTAAAATCATTGCTTTGATGGGTTGCTCCCTCTTTGGTAGAGGTTGAGGATTGTGGTTTACTCCCTCCAGTGAGAGGTGGAGTTGGTTGTTGTTTGCTCCCTCTAGTGAGAGGTGGAGTTGGTGTTTGTAACCCTCTTCGGTAGAGGTGTTGGTTGTTGTATTGGCTACGGGCCTACCCCTCGGTTGTGAGGCGGTGTTTGAGAGAGGAGTTCGGTACTCCCTTTGTTGTAACAAATCCTCTTCGGTAGAGGTTCCCTCGGTGGGAGATAGTGGATTGGAAATCCTTCACGGTGGTGAAGGCGGGGATGTAGAGTTAGGGGCTCGAACCTCGAAACATATCTTGTCTTAGCGTTTGATCCATTATCTCTAACTCTCTCTCTCTCTCTCTCTCTCTCTTTATATTGTGCAAAGCATCATTTCTTTCATTCATATCATTCATACTTGTGTTGTGCCTTGCATTGATTCATATTGATATATCATCTTATATGCTTGGTTGTTTGTGTGCCTCACTTGTACTTAATCAACAAGAGCTTCACATAGCACCTCAACCCATATCTAGGGGAATCAAGAGGAGTTAGTCCAGAGCCCTTCACGGGGAATTCGGCTACACTTGTTGATTGTACTAAGTGTGATTGCAAAATTGTTTTAAGCTTCCGCATTTAGCGCACTTAGTTCACTAGATTAGCACTTACACCTATTCACCCCCCTCTAGGTGTGCTTTCACTACCTTCTATTGAGGTACTTGGGACTGAGAGGCAAGGGTTAGCTGATTCGGGTCAGGCAGATAAGGACCCGAACCTAACATACCAGCCAAGTATGGACCAGAATTGGACTAGCCCGCTTTTCAAAGGCCCAACATCTGATGTGGCCAGCCTTATTAGCAAAGACCCAGTTTCTATGGGCCCCATTTGAGTAGGTGAACTAATGGCATTAAAAGGGGGGTTTTTTTTTAAAAATTGGGCCAAAGTCCATGGATAAGTCAAATTCTGACTCCAAGCACTATGTAGAGCCGATCGTGAACGAGCAGGGGATGATAACCGGATAGTGGATACAGACTCCATTCTGGAGTTGTGAAAATGAGCTTAATGGAGTACTTCCTTGTAGGGGATGATAGTGTCCTGGGTCATATGCTATCCTCTGATCCAGTACGATAGAAGCGGGGAAGAAAAAGGGCAAACCCTTACGCTAAGGAACTAATATAATGAGTAAAGTTAATCCAGGAGGTGGCACACACTTCGTGTAACACCCGATTCAAATTAATCCGGGTTATAGTCTAAAATAATTTCATTAAACTAATGTAACCGTAAGATTTAATCTTAATCCTAAATTGGGAAAATACGAGAAGTATATATATATATATATATATATATATATATATATATATATATATATATATATATATATATATATATATATATATATATATATTAATATATGTATTCACATTGACACATTATAGTACTAAGAATATTGTACATAGTTAATAGATGTACACTACATGAGAATACAAATACCAAGCTCATATGGTTAAACTTGTATTATGACTTAGGAATACATAAGCTAAATACTTGATATTCAAAACAATTTAGAAGTAAATTGGGGATGTGTTGGCAAATTTTGGGAGCAAGATGGAGTTGAGGTGGGGGCAATTAGGGATGCTTAGGAAATTGGAGTGATGAGGTGTCATGCCTATGTTAACTTTAGGAAATTAATTAATAAAAATAATAAATCATTATATTTTTTCCCCAAATATTCACTCTTTCCTCTCCCCAAAATCAGCAACCATCTTCTTCCTTTTGCTGAGAACGAAACCCACCAAGTTTTCTCTCTCTCTCCCTTGGATCAAAGCCAGAGTTGATCTCTCTCTCACTCCCTTCACCTTCTCCCTCACCCTAGCCGCACGCCCCAGCAGGGCGGCAGACTCGGCGGCGGCCAGGGCAGCCGCGCTGCAGGCGCGGCAGGGAAGAAGCCCTGCGCGCGCGGCGCAGGGCGCGGCAAGCGCGACGTGCCGCAGCAGGCGCGCGTGCGAGCGCGCGCGAGCGCGCTGCGTGCGTGCTGCGGGCGTGTGCGCCGGAGGAAGAAGGGGGGGTTCAAGGCGGAGCTCGGGGAGGAGTCGGGGAAGTTCGCGGAGTCGGATCCAAATTCCTTCGGACAAAAGATTAAGAAAACAGAAATTAATCTAAGGTAAATCTGAAAATTTTTCTTTGGGATTAGGTTGTGCTTAAGTATCTATAACTAATTTAGGCTTATCTTTGTTTAGGGCTTTGATTCGGTGGTTGTAATAGGTGGATCTCATCACCAGGGCACTTGTCAAGCAAGGTGAGTAAACTGAAAATAAACTAGATTAAGGTTATGAAGTTGCTAATTTTGGATGAATAAATGGTTGGATAAATCATGAATTGAGATAAACTTGTGTGTAAATTTTATATATAATGAAAAATAAAAAGAAATCATGTTATGTATGAAATTAGTATTTTTCTTTCACATAGTCTTATATTAACATACTTGAGGAAATCGGGTAACTCTTCCTTTTGACTATGTAAATTAACTCTATACGGAGAAACGGTCTAGGTTGCATGTAACGGAGGACGTTACGAAATCTTATGGGACATATGTGTATATTATACCGTTAATCTAGCTAGGTACACCGCATGTGAAATATCGGACTAGGTATCATAGCGAGAAATAAAAAGATATATGTCAATTCCATGTATGGGCACTAAATTTGAATCATTAACGTGGTGTGATACTCTTATTAAAGAAGGATAAACTTTTTATATTAGGAGAATTATATACACATATAGATATGAACCCATACAAGAGAATGGATTGCTTATTTTTCATTGAATATGAAACCTATATGTGGAATTGTATGTTACTTAGAATGAAATATATATTGTGAATGATATTATTCGGAGGAATGGGCCGAGTGAGAACCGGCAGGAGGAGAAAGACTGTGACAATTGCATTATAAGTATATATGTAGGTAAATATATTACTCGGAGGAAGGGGCCGAGTGAGAACCGGCAGGAGGGGGAAGACGGTGACAACTGTATTATGAGTACATATGTATGTAAATATATTACTCGGAGGAAGGGGCCAAGCGAGAACCGGCAGGAGGGGGAAGACGGTGAAAATCACAATATGCATGTATATATATATATATATATATATATATATATATATATATATATATATATATATATATATATATATATATATATATATATATATATATATATATTATTCGGAGGAAGGGGCCGAGCGGAGCCGGTAGAAGGGGGAAGGCGGTGACAACGGTAATTGTTTCTATTTTGTGCTAATTGTGATGGTGATAAACCTAAATAAATTTCATGGTAGTTGAGACATCTATCTTAAATTTTAGGAGTATGTGGGAGCATGGCAGGAATCCGTTAATAAATTCAGGTGTCAACTTAAAAACCTTTTGATATAAGGAATTTA
The DNA here is from genome assembly GCA_038442645.1 of Agave tequilana. Classification (NCBI taxonomy): domain Eukaryota; kingdom Viridiplantae; phylum Streptophyta; class Magnoliopsida; order Asparagales; family Asparagaceae; genus Agave; species Agave tequilana. Next base: position 69,653 of record JAVJIF010010863.1, on the reverse strand, counting down.
ATTAACAAATTTTAGATTGTTTACTCACTGAGCTATCAAGCTCACTCATTTAATTCTTTTGTAAATTTCAGGTTCGGACAGAGGTAAGAGGCCGATTTAGATTCCGAAATCTTAAGAATATGGATTGATCGACTCCCCCATGTCTTACTTGTGATCAATCGTCTATTTTCATATTTTGTCTACTTTTGGAAATGCTTATTGTATATATGTGAGAACTTGGTGTATGTAAGAAGTTTTTGGGTGTTATTACTGCAAATCTAAGCTTTATGCGTGGCCGTTTGACACAAGAACTTGACAGGTAATCTTAGTTGCATTGATGGAAGGATTTGGACCTTGTTATGGTAAATATGATGTATTGTGAGAATGAATGTCGTTACTCATCTTGGAATATGATTGATGAATGCAAAGTAATGTGAAGAGGCCTTCTTTTCTTTATGTTGATAAGTAGGCCAATTGTGCCGAAATATGATCTTGGTAATGTTGAGTCCATTGTGGGCGATTATTGTTGTTGTTGTAGATTGGCATAATCCATATTTTAGGGGAGGTGCTGTCAAAATTTATAAGAAAATTTGTTTTATTAGCCTTATACCAAAGACTGAAACTGGGACCGTTACAGTTGGTATCAGAGTGAGGTTGTTAGTTTAGATAAATAGATCGAGTATGGACTAATTGTATGGTTGTATGCACATTACATGTTTGTTGGTGGGAGCACTAGGAAGGTTACTATTAGACCGTGGAATTTTAGGTGTATGGGTTTCCTGAAATGTATGATATTCACCTGTTCTCCTACGTTCTAATCCGGGTACCCGCATACTCTGATTTGAACGGATCCTACGAGAGGTGCGGGCCTATCGTGTGGATAGTGGTATGGGACACTGAGACAGGGGAGCAAGTAAAATATCAGACAAGTCAGAAGTAACTCAACTGGAAGACACCTGAATTTATGTGAAATAATTGCAAGTTTTTCAATTGATATATGTATATAGATATGAGTGGTTAATCTACCATGTTTTGAGAATTTGGGAAGGTAAATAATCTAATATGAAACCTTATCCTTACAGATGGGAGATTCTGACACGCCAGAGTTGTCATCCGAAAGCTCAGAAACAGAAAGTCAGAGTTGGATTGCAAATAGCATGGACTGGGATTACGAGTCCGATGAAACTGATCCAAAAACTATCTTTAGTAGACCCAAGGGTAGTACCAATATGATGGGAGTAGTAGGACGTAACAAAAAGAATACCATCAAGGATGCCGAAAGTATTATAAGAAACATGCCAGGGATCGAGGACCAGGAAGACGCATCCGATGCTGAAGTGGAGTCCCCTGGGAAGATGTTTTATGGGGGTATTTGGTGGAATTCTAATTGGATTGAAGATATGGATCTATATGACGATCATGAGTACTGGAGATGCGGGGATGACAGTATAATAGAAGAGGATCCAGAAGAAGACCCGAGAAAGAGGATCCTGGAGAAGATCCAGAGGAAGGAGTCCGTAAGGGGGAAACCTCAGCCGGTGATAGTATGGACAAAAGCTTCACCGATTCAAACACCACTCCATGAATGCTGGGCTTAGTACATAGTATTTTGGGAGAATGAATATTTTGGACTTGCATGTTTAGGACTTTTGGGGAAGGGTCTTGTATGTTTGTAATCAAATGCGCAGAAATGGCATATCTAAGTTTGTGCACTTGCATCTTTTGTATGAATATAAGCATTCCATGTAAATCTTGTAACAAAATATTTTGAAGTTATAATAGTAGTGGTATTTTGTATATGAAACTTTCGTATTTTAAAGAATTTTGTTGATAACAAGAACTGTTAAATTTTCTAGGTATTAATGGATCTAAATTTTCCTCCGCCGGATACTAATTCTGATGGGAACGCCCCACCCCACAGTACGGTCGGGAGTGTCCACCCTCCGACCAATCATGAGACTATGATGGATGATTCAATACCGAACAGCGAGCCCCTGTTAGGATGCCGGATTGGTTGATGCAGTTAACAACTATAAGCAATCCACGCAGGGCTCTAGAACAATTTCAAAAATTGAACCCCCCGCCATATAAAGGAGGAGCAGACCCAATTCAAGCGGAGGAGTGGCTTCGTCAAATTAGCAAAATACTAGACGTGATGGAATGCACCGAGGATCAAAGGGTATCTTTCACTTCTTTTATGTTCCAAGGCGAGGCGGAACATTGGTGGGAGATGGTTAAAACAGGGGCCAAATCCTTAGGAGAAGAAATTTCTTGGAAATTCTTGGTCAAAAAGTTCAATGAGAAATACATACCAGGAGTAGTGAGGGACAAGCTCGCAATGGAATTTCAAGAATTAAAACAAAATCTAATGACAGTGAATCAGTATGAAATCAAATTCACCCAATTATCAAGATATGCTGGTAAGTTGGTGTCTGAAGAAGAAGACAGGACAAAAAGGTTTGTACGGGGTTTGAGGCCAGAAATCAGAAGCCAACTAATTCCATTTCAACTACAGATTTATAGTCAGGCGGTAGAGAAGGCTCTAGAAGTTGAAAGAGACCTGCAAGAAAATCAGGATGTAAGAACTAAAGAGTTGCCATCCGCCAAACGCTTCCGATATCTCAGCACACCAAGAATTGGATCTACCAACTTCAGGTTCGGCGGAGGAACTGGACCTTCATCAACATCAACTCCGAGAACGATGACAGACTCGTGGCCCATGAATGCAGGGTCCTTCCAAAACTCGCCACATACATCTTATCCGCGTCAAAATTTTGCGGGAGGAACGTGGTGTCCTCGATGCAACCGCAATCATACAGGGAGCTGCTTAGTAAATAAGCAATGTTTTGCCTGCGGCCAACTGGGCCACATGAGGAGGGATTGTCCGATACTACGAGGACATTCTGGTGCTGTTAGGGGAACGGGCAGGCGGACCGCAGGCATCGCCCCGACAACCGGAACATCGGGAGCTTTTCGGCGATCTGTCAACACATTTCGACCAGCCATGACGCAGGCTTCGGTGCAACAACCCAGGGCTCAAGGAAGAATGAATGCTTTAACCCAACAGGAAGTCCGGGCGTCTAATACAGTAGTTGAAGGTACTATTTGCTTATCTGGAACAATTGCTCGAGCATTATTTGATTCCGGTGCCACACATTCGTTCATTTCTTCATCTTTTGCCACAAAAATTAATAAGATACCCGAACCCTTGAGTTTTCAACTGGCGGTGTCCACTCCGGTGGGCACAACTTTGACTACTGATGTATACTATAAAGGATGTGAAATTACCATAGGAGAATTGAACACACAAGCAGACCTGATCAAACTAGGAGAGATGGAATATGACATCATCCTAGGAATGGATTGGTTGTCAACTTACCATGCACATGTAGACTGTCATCTAAAGAAAATAATCTTCAAAATGCCGGGGGCCCCAGAATATGTGTTCGAGGGGACAAGGAATAAAATAAGCATTCCTGTGATCTCAGCCTTAAAGGCCACCAAATTATTGCGACATGGATGTCAAGGATTTTTGGCAACATTATTAGCTAAGGAGGAAGAGGAAGTAAGAATTGAAGACATAACAGTTGTAAGAGAATATCCGGATGTGTTCCCCGAGGAATTACCAGGCTTACCTCCTGATAGGAAAGTAGAATTCCCCATTGATCTCCTACCGGGAACAGGACCGATATCAAAGGCTCCCTATAGAATGGCACCAGCAGAGATGAAAGAATTGAAGGAACAATTAGAAGAATTATTAGGCCTGGGATTTATTCGGCCAAGTGTATCACCCTGGGGTGCTCCTGTGCTATTTGTAAAGAAGAAAGATGGAAGTATGAGACTGTGTATAGATTACCGGGAGTTGAATAAAGTCACTATCAAGAATCGATATCCACTCCCGAGGATAGATGATCTTTTTGATCAGCTTCAGGGTGCAAGTGTATTTTCCAAAATAGATCTAAGATCGGGATACCATCAATTGAAAATCAAATCAGAGGATGTCCCTAAAACAGCCTTTAGAACCAGATATGGGCATTATGAATTTTTTGTGATGCCATTTGGACTGACCAATGCCCCAGCAGCATTTATGGATTTGATGAATAGAATCTTTCAGCCATATCTGGACAAATTTGTAGTGGTATTCATTGATGACATACTAATCTACTCAAGAAACCTAGAGGAACATGAAAAGCATTTGAGAATAGTCTTGCAATTATTGAGGGAAAAACAACTTTATGCAAAATTTAAAAAGTGTGAGTTCTGGCTAGAAAAAGTTGGATTCCTCGATCATATTATCACTAAAGAAGGAATATCGGTGGACCCGGCAAAGATAGAAGCAATTGAGAAATGGCCTCGACCTACCAATGTCTCAGAAGTACGGAGTTTCTTAGGGCTGGCAGGGTATTATCGAAGATTCGTAGAAGGATTTTCTAAGATTGCGGCACCATTATCGCAATTGACCAAGAAAAATCTCAAATTTCATTGGGGGGAAAGTCAGGAGGATAGTTTTCAAGAATTGAAAAATAAGCTAACTTCGGCCCCAATCCTAGCCATGCCCTCTGGAACTGAAGGATATGTTATATACAGTGATGCATCAAAGTCGGGGCTGGGATGTGTATTAATGCAGCATGGTAGGGTAATTGCATATGCCTCCAGACAACTTAAAAACCATGAGAAGAATTATCCCACCCATGACTTGGAACTGGCTGCAGTTATATTTGCTCTAAAAATATGGCGACACTATCTATATGGTGTGTCTTGTGATATATATACAGACCATAAAAGCCTGAAGTACATATTTACCCAAAGAGAATTGAATATGCGTCAAAGAAGATGGTTGGAACTAATGAAAGATTATGATTTGACCATTCATTATCACCCTGGGAAAGCCAACGTGGTGGCAGATGCTCTTAGCCGCAAATCGGAGGGATCTTTAGCTACACTATTAACTCAACAGGCCAGTTTGATAAGGGAGATAGAAAGGATGCAGATAGAGATTCAATCAAAGGAAACCATAATTAGAGATAGCCAGATGAACCAAGTTAGAGTGGGATTTGATCTTTATGATAAGATCTAACAAGCACAACAAAATGATGAACAGACAGTTAAGAACATCGAGAAAGTGCAAAGAGGCGAAACACAATATTTTGTCATTGATAAGGGGTTACTGAAGAAGGGAAGCGGAGTATATATACCCCCAGACTTCGAACTCAAGGAGCAAATTATGAGGGAAGCCCATTGCACCCCTTACACAGCACACCCTGGGGCAATCAAGATGTATCAAGATCTGCGAGCAAATTTTGGTGGGAAGGGATGAAGGATGACATAGCCCGGTTCGTGCAGAAATGTTTAATATGTCAACAAGTTAAAGCGGAACATAAGAAGCCCCCAGGACTGCTAATGCCACTCCAAGTTCCTGAATGGAAATGGAATCACATTACTATGGATTTTGTGTCAGGACTTCCCAAATCTCCTCGTGGGCATGATGCCATATGGGTGATAGTTGATCGACTCACTAAGTCCGCACATTTCTTACCCATTCGACTGGATTACTCGATGGATAAGTTAGCACAAGTCTATCTCCAAGAGATAATTAGAATTCATGGAGTGCCTGAAACCATTGTGTCGGATCGAGACCCTCGGTTCCAGTCTAGGTTCTGGGTCAATCTATCTAAAGCTCTGGGAACCAAGCTACACCCTAGTACGGCAGCACACCCGCAGACTGATGGACAGTCCGAAAGAACTACTCAAATATTAGAGGATATGCTGAGAGCATGTACATTAGATTTTGGGGGCAATTGGGAGAAGTACCTACCATTAGTAGAGTTCGCATATAACAACAGCTACCAGTCCACTATAGGAATGCCACCCTTCGAAGTTTTATATGGAAGGAAGTGTAGATCACCAATTTGTTGGGAAGAAATGGGAGATCGAAAGTTACTAGGACCAGACATGGTCCAAGAAACTACAGAAAAGATCCGAATAATAAGGAAGAGAATGAAGGCAGCACAAAGCAGACAAAAAGCGTATGCAGATCAACGCCGAAGACCCCTAGAATTTACTGAGGGAGACAAAGTTTTTCTAAAGGTATCTCCGATGAAGGGTGTAATGCGCATTGGCAAAAGAAACAAGTTAGGACCCCGGTATGTTGGACCTTTTGAAATATTGGAAAGAATTGGACCATTAGCCTATCGGTTAGCCTTACCACCCGAGATGGAGAAAGTGCATAACGTGTTCCATGTATCACAGCTAAGGAAATACATATCAGACCCCAATCATGTCCTTAAATATTCGCCACTACAAATTCAAGAGGACATGTCCTACGTAGTGGAGCCGGTGCAAATTCTTGACCGTAAGGAGAAACAATTGAGAAATAAAGTGATTCCCTTAATAAAGGTATTGTGGAGAAGTCAAAAGCTTGAGGAGACTACATGGGAACCGGAAGAAGAAATGCAAAAATCTCATCCGCAACTATTTCAAGGTACGTTAAAGTTTCGGGACGAAACTCCTTTAAGGAGGGTAGAATTGTAACACCCGATTCAAATTAATCCGGGTTATAGTCTAAAATAATTTCATTAAACTAATGTAACCGTAAGATTTAATCTTAATCCTAAATTGGGAAAATACGAGAAGTGTGTATATATATATATATATATATATATATATATATATATATATATATATATATATATATATACACATATATTAATATATGTATTCACATTGGCACATTATAGTACTAAGAATATTGTACATAGTTAATAGATGTACACTACATGAGAATACAAATACCAAGCTCATATGGTTAAACTTGTATTATGACTTAGGAATACATAAGCTAAATACTTGATATTCAAAACAATTTAGAAGTAAATTGGGGATGTGTTGGCAAATTTTGGGAGCAAGATGGAGTTGAGGTGGGGGCAATTAAGGATGCTTAGGAAATTGGAGTGATGAGGTGTCATGCCTATGTTAACTTTAGGAAATTAATTAATAAAAATAATAAATCATTATATTTTTTTCCCCAAATATTCACTCTTTCCTCTCCCCAAAATCAGCAACCATCTTCTTCCTTTTGCTGAGAACGAAACCCACCAAGTTTTCTCTCTCTCTCTCCCTTGGATCAAAGCCAGAGTTGATCTCTCTCTCTCTCTCTCTCTCTCTCTCTCTCTCTCACTCCCTTCACCTTCTCCCTCACCCTAGCCGCACGCCCCAGCAGGGCGGCGGACTCGGCGGCGGCCAGGGCAGCCGCGCTGCAGGCGCGGCAGGGAAGAAGCCCTGCGCGCGCAGCGCAGGACGCGGCAAGCGCGGCGTGTCGCGGCAGGCGCGCGTGCGAGCGCGCTGCGTGCGTGCTGCGGGCGTGCGCGCCGGAGGAAGAAGGGGGTTCGAGGCGGAGCTCGGGGAGGAGTCGGGGAAGTTCGCGGAGTCGGATCCAAATTCCTTCGGACAAAAGATTAAGAAAACAGAAATTAATCTAAGGTAAATCTGAAAATTTTTCTTTGGGATTAGGTTGTGCTTAAGTATCTATAACTAATTTAGGCTTATCTTTGTTTAGGGCTTCGATTCGGTGGTTGTAATAGGTGGATCTCATCACCAGGGCACTTGTCAAGTAAGGTGAGTAAACTGAAAATAAACTAGATTAAGGTTATGAAGTTGCTAATTTTGGATGAATAAATGGTTAGATAATCATGAATTGAGATAAACTTGTATGTAAATTTTATATATAATGAAAAATAAAAAGAAATCATGTTATGTATGAAATTAGTATTTTTCTTTCACATAGTCTTATATTAACAAAGTTGAGGATATCGGGTAACTCTTCCTTTTGACTATGTAAATTAACTCTATACGGAGAAACGGTCTAGGTTGCATGTAACGGAGGACGTTACGAAATCTTATGGGACATATGTGTATATTATACCGTTAATCTAACTAGGTACACCGCATGTGAAATATCGGACTAGGTATCATAGCGAGAAATAAAAAGATATATGTCAATTCCATGTATGGGCACTAAATTTGAATCATTAACGTGGTGTGATACTCTTATTAAAGAAGGATAAACTTTTTATATTAGGAGAATTATATACACATATAGATATGAACCCATACAAGAGAATGGCTTGCTTATTTTTCATTGAATATGAAAACTATATGTGGAATTGTATGTTACTTAGAATGAAATATATTGTGAATGATATTATTCGGAGGAAGGGGCCGAGTGAGAACCGGCAGGAGGGGGAAGACGGTGACAATTGCATTATAAGTATATATGTAGGTAAATATATTACTCGGAGGAAGGGGCCGAGTGAGAACCGGCAGGAGGGGGAAGACGGTGACAACTGTATTATGAGTACATATGTATGTAAATATATTACTCGGAGGAAGGGGCCGAGCGAGAACCGGCAGGAGGGGAAAGACGGTGAAAATCACACTATGCATGTATATATATATATTATTCGGAGGAAGGGGCCGAGCGGGAGCCGGTAGAAGGGGGAAGGCGGTGACAACGGTAATTGTTTCTATTTTGTGCTAATTGTGATGGTGATAAACCTAAATAAATTTCATGGTAGTTGAGACATCTATCTTAAATTTTAGGAGTATGTGAGAGTATGGCAGGAATCCGTTAATAAATTCAGGTGTCAACTTAAAAACCTTTTGATATAAGGAATTTAATTAACAAATTTTAGATTGTTTACTCACTGAGCTGTCAAGCTCACTCATTTAATTCTTTTGTAAATTTCAGGTTCGGACAGAGGTAAGAGGCCGATTTAGATTCCGAAATCTTAAGAATATGGATTGATCGACTCCCCCATGTCTTGTGATCAATCGTCTATTTTCATATTTTGTCTACTTTTGGAAATGCTTATTGTATATATGTGAGAACTTGGTGTATGTAAGAAGTTTTGGGTGTTATTACTTCAAATCTAAGCTTTATGCGTGGCCGTTTGACACAAGAACTTGACAGGTAATCTTAGTTGCATTGATGGAAGGATCTGGACCTTGTTATGGTAAATATGATGTATTGTGGGAATGAATGTCGTGACTCTTCTTGGAATATGATTGATGAATGCAAAGTAATGTGAAGAGGCCTTCTTTTCTTTATGTTGATAAGTAGGCCAATTGTGCCGAAATATGATCTTGGTAATGTTGAGTCCATTGTGGGCGATTATTGTTGTTGTTGTAGCTTGGCATAATCCATATTTTAGGGGAGGTGCTGTCAAAATTTATAAGAAAATTTGTTTTATTAGCCTTATACCAAAGACTGAAACTGGGACCGTTACACTTCGTGATCTATAGTTGGAGTGTCTGTTTACGGATTGGATAAGAGGATTTCTGCAGCTGGAGTTCTAGAGTGTTTGAAGTCTTTTTGGAGTGGAGTTTCTGAAGAGATGGTGCGAAAGGCGCAGCGTCAGTGTAGCAGATGAGTCCTTTGGTTTTCTTTTTTCTTTTTCAATTTCATTTTCTGTTTCTTTTGTTTTTTTTTTATGCAATTTATGTTTGAGAGACATGCTTGTACCCTACTTTTGTGAATGTTTCATTAAAACTCTTGTTAATGAAATGTCGCGGGATTCTCCCCTCGGTTCTTACTCAAAAAAACAAGAGGCTAGCGACGAAAGAATGAAAAGATAGATTGTGAGAAATCCCACATTATTTTCTTTCTTCGTTCGTTTTAGTTTTTGAGATAAACGACATAGGCATAAGTTCCTTCTCATTCCCTAGAAATAATTTAACAAAACACTCTCGACAATTGAGCGGCACAAAACAAATTGTAATCCCAGACATAATTTTGAACCCTTAAAAAAAGGATGCTAAAGCATAATATGCAGGGTATCAACAAAATGATAAATCAACTGTAAGGTATAACATGTAAATGCCACTGTAATACAATGCTGAAATCTCTTTGTAGTTACGAAACATTTGGGGTTCTAATCATGCCTTCGCCAGACTATACCTTATTCTCAAAAAAGGAAAGTAAACGTTGGAAGATACAACTTCATATTATTGGCATGCTTAGGAATGAGGAATCATGGGATTGAAAGGCTTTTCGCTGGACCTATTAGTAGGGGTGCTATCGGATCGGATACGGATCGAATATCGTCTTTATCATATCTGTATCCGCACTCAACTTTCGAATACGGATACGGATATTGACGGATGTGAAAACATGATATTCGTATCCGCCAAATCGGATATCGAATATGGATCGAATATTAGCGGATCGGATGCGAATACTAATCGAATATGTAAAAATGGATATGGTTAAGAATAAACTAAACGGATATACTTATATTATTTTATCTCATCCACAATAATATTAATGTGATACAAAATATAATATTATTGTGTACATATCAATACTTCCACCATATTCATTGTCATTTGACTTTTATAGCAATGAATTACATGACCTCCAGTTAGGGGTGCCATCGGATCAGATATTGTCTTTACCATATCTGTATTTGCACCCAACTTTTAGATACGGATACGGATACGGATATTGACGGATGTGAAAAAATGATATTCGTATCCGCCAAAATCGGATATCGGATATGGATCCGATATTAGCGAATCGGATGCGAATACTAATTGGATATGTAAAAATGGATACGGTTAAAGATAAACTAAATAGAAATACTTATATTACATTTTATCTCATCTACAATGATATTAAATGTGATACATATTAAGATATTATTGTGTACATATCAATGCTTCCACCGTATCCATTGTCATTCGACTTCTATAGCAATATATTACGTGAGCCTCGATGCTAAATGTCAATTCGGATACCACGATTGATGTCGAAATACTCAAAATATCTCGTGCTACTCTTACAAGAAGTGGATACTTTTCACTATTACTTTTCATCAACTCAAAATATTAAAAATCTATTTCCTCATTTCATTGAATAATAGTCTCTTTCATACGAATATCATTGTCAAGCACACAACCTTCGGATATCGGATCGGATATGAATAGGATATTGCTTTTACCATATTCGTATCCTCGCCGAACTTTCGAATACGGATACGGATATAGATATTGGCGGATATGAAAAAATGAGATCCGTATCCAGCTTGAAAACGGATTCGGATACGTATATCCACGGATAATCTGCATCCGATGGCACCCCTCCCTCCAGTACTAAATGCTGGTTCGGATGCCACGATTGATGTCGAAATACTCAAAATATCTCGTGCTACTCTTGCAAGAATTGAATATTTTTCACTATTACTTTTTCACCAACTCAAAATATCAAAATCTAATGCCTTATTCTGTTGAAGAATAGTCTCTTCCATACGGATATTATTATCAAGCTCCAACATTCGGATATCAGATCGGACACGAGTATGATGTTGTTTTTACCATATCCGTACCCGCACCTAACTTTCTGGATACGAATACGAATATTGACGGATGTGAAAAAATGATATCCGTATCCAGATTTGAGACGGGTTCGAATGCGGATATCCGCGGATAATCTGCATCCGGTGGCACCCCTACCTATTAGTCTCAATTCTTCTATTATTAGGATACTATTCATTTAGAAGCATTTGATGTATTTGCAAAATTAGTCAAAACAAAATAATTTTTCATCTTGATCCATTTTAACATGCAGAATCAACAATATCGATCATCCATCTAGATGGTCCCTTGTGTATTTTTAAGTTGCTAGGTAGGTCGTTTTCTATGTACTCATGTAAATATGACGACTGTTAGGCTGTTTAAATTGAATCATAGAAGATTGATAAGATGGACAACAAACCCAGAAAGCCTATTTAATTTGAGCACATCCGGATTTGGATCAGGTAAGTAGGCTTAAGCCATATATTTTGGTTTGGACTGAATCAGATCGATATCCAACTCTTCCACTCATCGCTATTTATTAATATCACTATGAGAAAGCACACAATACTTCTAGTCTACATTCATGTTGTGCATAAGATAGAAGAGAATAGACTATACCAAAACCAACCCCCCCCCAACCACCACCACCCAAAAAAAACAGAGAGCATGTGTAATACCCGAATTATTTAAATTATAGATTTATACCCTAAATTCTGATTTCTGAAAAGTTTTATGATATTTTGAAAGTTTAGTCCATGCGATAATAATTTAATTACAAATATAGATGAAATTTTAAAGAGATTTGAGAAATTAATTGTTCCATTTATATGGATATGTATATGTAAGTGTGTGTATATATATATATATATATATAATATATATATATATATATATATATATATATATATATATATATATATATATATATATATATATATATATATATAAGAATACCTTGGTGTACATGTATTAATCAATGTACATATTTTATAATTCAAGTTAGTGGAGTGGTGAGGTGTGCATAAACTAGTGAGGTGGTGAGATGAAGGGGAGATGGAAATTGGTGAAGCTAGGTGGCAAGATAAGATTAATTTGATAAATATATATAAGGAGAAAATGGGATGAAATTCCCATTCTCATTCTCGCACACTCTCTCTATCCCTCTCAGCACCTTCTCCTTACTCTCCTCCTCTCCCTCTCTTAGTGGCCGGCGGCAAGGAGGCCAGGCGTGCGAGAGCGCAAGGCACGTGGCACGGGTGCGCACTCATAGGTGTCTGCGGGTTGACGCGGTGTGATTTTCTGGCGACTTATCGGCCATCCGAGTTTGATTCGCACGATTCTCGAACCGTTGGATTCATGAAGATGAGAACTACGCATATACACCCATCATGGGACACTCTGATGTGTCGACGCAAGCACGGATGACTCAGGCAATGAAAGATGATCATTGCTGGAGGGAAAGTCGGCATTTTGACTCAAATCCTTAAGTAGATGATTTCAGTCACAAATCAACTGAAAATTCAATAAAAAATAATTATAAAGTAGATCTTGATTTGATAATGTGTATTCTTGAATAGGAATGTTTTCATAGAATTGGACGGTTGATTGAACTCCGACGATCGTCGGAATCGGTCAGTAACCTACCTCTAATATATTGAACCTATGTAGAGTGAGATGAGAACTTAACTAAGTGATGACTAGTAACATACACGAGGAATCGTTAATTTTAATTAAGATGGTGTTAAGAACATAAATTGGTAGTTAGATTAACTACATCAAACCTAATCAAGTAGTGATGATTATAAACCGATAATATTGTAACTTAGTTTACAACTTGATACATCTATACATGTGTATGTGAGATGATTGTTTCCAACTATAATGCATACTAAACTTGTGAAATTGATGTGGATGTATCATGAACCCTAATGGGAAATTAATATGTGGATATTAGGTCAGAATCAGATACCAGTGTTGATAATTATAACTTATTCATCGAGCACGTGATTAAGTATTGATATTTTTTCCGATAAATTGAACTTCTTGACATATATGAACTTAAAAATATATGAATATAATTGTGTGTAATACATTGACATGTATGTGAATGAATGGTATCATAAGAACTCTAAAAAATTATCCAATAATTTAGTAAGCTCATGACAAATACCGATTTTGGTTGTTGCATGATTTTTATGAATGTGAGTGTGTATGTGGTATTTTTATATACATTCTTGTGTGTATTCTGTATGATGAGGAATGGTGGTGAGGGAGGACGGGGTATTTTTATATGTTAAATTTGTTAACATGTGAATGCATGTTGGAGGAAATGACCGTGCGGGAGCCAGTAGTGGGGGAAGCGGAGTATTATGCTTATATATATTTTGTGACATGTGAATACATGTTGGAGGAAGGGGTCGTGCGAGAGTCGGTGGCAGGAGAAAACGAAGTTTTATTTTATATATTATATTTTAGGAGGAAGGGGCCGGGCGGGAGCCGGTGGCGGGGGGAAGACGATGAAAACTCAATCATCAAATGTGATTGTGGAATGCGTGATTCTAATTGTGATAAGAAGTATTTAATGTGTGATCAATGAACGTATTATTGTAATTACAGAGCTATTTGAGCTTGACACCGTGATACATGAATCACTTATATATATAATTATTGTGATTACTCTTGAAACCACGGCGAAGTCCAGAAGCCGTAAGATGTGGCATATCGTGCGGAAGATCGCACAGGAGCAGAAATAATGATGTACGATAAATCCACGATGCCAGCTCCAGTGTGCACGCCACTATACACTCGCCCGGATTCCCTAAAAATGGGATTCTTCTCGCCCCAGCAAGGTACCACCAATTCTTGTACCTGTTGTTTGTTTAAAGAGAAATTATTTCACTTTATATATATTTGACAAGAAAGATAAAAGTGAGAGTTGTCAGTCTCATTTTAAAAAACTTGCCCACGCTCCACAATGAAACAGAGCAAAACAAAGAATGACAGAATCCGAAACGGCGATTGAGCTCAGCAGCATAACCAAGCTGCACCTCATGCTCTCCCCTCTGAGCTTGTCGAGAAAAAGAAAACGCCGGAGTCCATATTTTCGGGAAAAAAAACAGACAGGCAGAAGAACGTCAGAGAGAGCTGAACAACCGAGTTGTAAGGCCAGTGATACTCAGAGTAGGAGAGAGTGAAACGGGAGACAATCGGCACAACGATTGCTAATAAAGAGATCAAGAGAGCGTAGATCTCCACGGGCTGGATTGGTCGACGCACATCCAGCGCAGGCACAGCCTGAAGCTGCGTAGCTCGTCGTCCATATGCGAGAGGCACCGGCCGAGGACGGTTCTGAGGCGAGCAGAGCAGTGGCTCTCTCGTTGCCATTTTATTTTTTTTTTTGCCATTTTTTTTTTTTTTTTGCCGAACTCTGGTTCCCGAGGATACTTCGAAGACGCCATGCACAAACAATTCAAGCACGATGATGATGATTCTAAATATCCAATTTACTGCAGATTGCACTGCTTTCACAATTGATATTGAGAACGAGATTTCTATAGCGCGCAACTTCATGCGCGACCAGCATCGGTCCAAGATCCCTGAGCTCGAGTCTCTCGTTCACCATCCAATCGAATACGCTCGAGTTGGTAGGAGAATCGGAAACGAGATGGATCTAACACTCGCCGGGCTTTTGCCCACGGCGATCATCATGGTTGTTTCTGTTACCGCTTCGACCACCAGCGGCAAGCCACTCTCAGACGAAACGCTGGAGAAAACACTGGATGCTTGCGACCGAGCCCTCGCCCTCGATTCAGCAAAGAAGAAGGTTCTCGTTTTCGTGGAGATGAGGTTGGGGGCAATTGGCCCAAATCTCTCCGCTGTGGTCGGAAGTAAAATCGCGGCCAAGCTCATGGGAACCGCTGGCGGGCTGCAGCGCTGGTGGAGATGCCGTCCTGCAATGTGCAGCTCCTCGGGCCGCAGAAGAGGAATCTTGCCGGGTTTTCGACTGCAACTTTGCAGATTCATGACGGATATCTCGATCAATCTGAGATCGTTCTGAGCGCTCTCTTCGTCAAGGGACGTGCTCATCGATCACCGTCTACGAGAGCAACTGGAGTGGCAGAGGAAAGCACACTGCCGCATGGGATGCTCAGTCAGGCTGGGAGCGGTAAGTTGCTTGGGTGTTCAAAGTAATCTTGCCGAAAAGAAGTTCAAGAAGAAGAAGTGCTATGGAAGCTGTGATGCTGTGCCAGGACTGCTGTCGAGTCTGGCGCTTACTTCCGCGCAAGGACTTGAACTGACAAACCCACAAGGCCATGGCGACGCCCTTGGAGGTGGAGCTCAGAGTGCATGTTTCTCCGATGTTGTGTCATTCTCAAAGATCAAGAAGAAGACCTGATGAGTAAATTCTTCGCTTTTCGCCATATTGAAAGTGCCATGTTCTTTTCTCAAGCAATTCAACAACTTTGTACCAAATCATGGTAACATTTAGTATGCTATAACTGAATTGTTATATGTCTACCATTGTAATATGTACGTGGAAATATAAATATGCAATTAAACCAACAGCAATCTTACACAATTGTATCAATGTTGATTTCCTGAGTTCTGTAATTGCATGATTGTTCATTTTGCAATACACGTAGAATATGTAGAACGTTTTTGATCATTCACTTGGATGACTCGTCATGAATATAGAAACAAGAAAAAACAATGATAAGATTCAAATAACACCACAAAACTCTTTCTGATGATCAATATTTAAATTACTCATAGATTTGATAAAAACTTTGCATTGTAGATCAATCACGAAAGTAATGGACAATAAGTTCGAGACCTTAATTGCATAACACCATAAGATGTCTCAACTCTCGCAAAATCCCCTCCATACTGCTCTCAGAACTCAAAATGTAAAAAAAAGAAAAGAAAAGGAAGAAGAAAAGAAATGAGAGAGAAGATGAAGTGAAGACGCGTCCCTTTCGCTATCTACAAGGGGAAGTATACACGAGGGGAAAAATGAACAGAATGAGAAGCGGAAAAAAGCAGGTGAAGTATAGCTCTAAGAGATACCAATTGTCTTGCCTAACAGCCACAGAAATAAGCTGTTTTCTATCATGAAAACCATATGGAGGTAACTTCTGTCCAATACAAACCCAAAAACAGTGATTCCTGCCGCATTGTTCTCCAAATATGTCACTGTCATTCGTAAACCAAGAGAAAGAAGATTAGAATCTGAAATCAATAAGATCTTTGCAGCTTCTAAAATATCTTGAAGATTTAATTAGTGTCTCACCTAGTGCTTGTCTCTTTTGGAAAGTAATTGTGTTGGCAGGAGGAGCTACTAGCTTTGTGGCCTCGTATTCATCTTCATCATCAGCCTCATGGTCATTGTATTCTTCATTCTCACCGTTATCCACAGGGAATACACAGTTGGAAGTAACCCCTTCAGAGGGTGTCTCAGGGTCAGCAGTGAAGGACTCAATGGTAGCACATACGTGCCACTTTGCAGCATGCTTGGTTATCGCCTGCGCCTTGTGTGTAATCTTTGCAGCACTTCGTAAGCATATCAGTAGTCCCGTAACCAGCCCCACTGAACATAACTGCCAGAAGAAACATAAAAACGCAATTATTTCCAATAAACCATCTCCAAAATTGCATTGTGTGAAGATATGCAGCAGGTAAACTAACTCAATGAGAAGGGAGTACACCATACAGATATATATGAAGTCCAGATCACAACAAAACCAAGTTGGAGTGCAGACTTTCTTATGTACTAACGCGTCTTGGCAGAAAAAATACAACAAAAATACATAAACACGCTCGATGGTTGTGTTGCTATAGCATAGTGATAAAACCTCTTTGCAGTGGCAAGAGATCTGAGATTTAAATCCCGCTTCCACCATGCTACGACCTCTATTTCCAAGGGAAAAAAAAACGTTCTGTGGCTAGCGTATAGAAGTGACTTAATTCTAATTTCAAAAGTGGTGATTGTTCTAAATTTCATAACTGATCATGATCATCATCTTAAGTTTTTTCCCATCAAAGAGAGTTATCTATGGACCAAGGCCACAAAGTTTTACAACCATCAACCTAACTATAACCCTCTTAATTAGTGTAGAACTCCAGGTTGATAAAATTATGGATAAGAGAGAGATTGGCATAATCCTAAAAGACCAGTTGACGTCCTGCAAATCCTAGCAGACCAGGGAATAAGTCTAGAAGGAGAGGTTTGTAACAAGGAATTACTCTCAACTCTCAAGGAACAAACAAAATAAAGAGAAAAATGGAACGGATTTCCAAAAAAAATCATAACTGAATTAAACAAATTTGAATGGGAAATATTTGACTTTATAATCCTTCCGAAAATTCTGATACATATAAGGAAATAACATACATACATGCATGCATGCGTGCATGCGTGTGCGTGTGCGTGTGTGTGTGTGTAAGAGTAAGAGTTAGCTTGGTCTCTTTTGTGGTTGGATCAAAAGAGTAACATGAGAGTGAGGTGTCAAGGTAGATGGGAAAAATTAAATAAATGGTATGCTCATGTGTAATCCATTGTTTTCTCCTTATCATAGTAGAATCTCTCAGTGTGCCCCGTGGAGTTGGGCCAAGTATAGTCGAACCACATGCATCATTGTCGTCTAGTTTATATTCATCTCGTGTCTTTGATGCTAAGATTAGGCACCATCATCTCATACAAGTGGAATTAGAACACAAAGATGGATAGATATCTGTGTGTGTGTGTGTAGAGAGAGAGAGAGAGAGAGAGAGAGAGAGAGAGAGACTTGTGTAGTTTCGGAAGGATTCGAGCCCGAATCTTTTCTACTCAAATACCAACATTCAACATTCAAATACAAGATCCACTCCGTTGAAGTTAATCTATATTATATAAAGTAACTAAAAATAAAAAATCAAATATTTTGAATGTTTTTTTTTACATCCATCAAGCGGCGCAAAATGGACGGCCGAAAATAGTGAGTTGGTTAGATCTATATATTTAGACATACAAATTCTCAATCCGGCCATTTGATCATGATTTAAACATTTAAAAATCCATACAAACCAATTTTTGTTAGGTTTCAAATGTTCTACACCGTTAAACTAATCAACTCACTATTTAGGTCATCTGTTTTTCTCCTATTTAATGAATGGGCAAAAAGCATTTAAATACTTTATTTTTGTTTTATAAATACTTGAAATAATATAGATCAACTTCAACAGAATGAATCTTGTATTCGGATGATGTATGGTTGTATTTAAGTGGGAAGGATTCGGGCTCGAATCCTTCCAGAACTACACAACTCTCTCCCCCCCCCCCCTCTCTCTCTCTCTCTCTCTGTGTGTTCGAGCATCACAGACAAAGATGAAGGTGGCGTCAAGTAAGTGATCAGTTAAGGCATCAAGAAGAAGAAGAAATAAAAAATGGATTAAATTTTGGATTTTTTAGATATTAGACCCTAAAATCTTTCATATTTCGGATATTAGTCTCTCAAATCTTTTGAATTGCTATTTAGTCCCCCAAATCTTATAAGTTACTCCAAATTAGTCCTTCTGTCTAATAGCAACTATCATTTTGGTGTAACTTATAAGATTATCATTTTTGTCTCCGAAGGTGATCATTGTGTTTGGCCAAGGTGGAGCATCGTGTAATAGTTATGAATGCTCGGTGAAGAGCATAATATGGTGATCATAAATGTTTTGAAACACGGGATAGTGATCATTAGTGCTCGAAAGGGAGTATGGCATCATGATCATGAGTGCCGAGTTGGAGATGGGATGATGATTGTATGAGTTGCTCCTGGAAGGTGCAGTTTAAACTATGTGCAAATTTGTATGTGAAGTGGATGGCAAGAATGGTGTATCTTCAGGTTAGTTGAGCCCAACAAATTTGAGACAAGATTGATATTGTCATGGTCATGTCTGCATAAGGTTCTGCACCCAGTTTATCTTTGTTCTGGTGGGCTTTGTTCTCAGGCGTGGTCATGTAAACCGCAAAAAAAGCCTTGTTAGATGATGCGTAATCATAGACTTTTTTATGTAGCATTACTCTCATGGAAAAAGCAAGAGGTGGCTTGGTTCTCTCATGGTTAGATCAAGGGACCAACATGAGAGTGTGATGACGATGGAGATGTGAAAAGATTAGAGAATGCGTGTTCTCTTGTAATATTATGTTTTCTCCTTATCATCAAGCTCTCATGTTATGCCTCATGGAGTAGGCTGTGTTTGACGAAATCACATACATTGTTGTCTTTTTCTTGTTTATATTCATCTAGTTGTATGTGATGTGTCATTGACATAAATGATGCTAAAGATCAGGGGGGATCGCAATTACCAACAAAAATGAAGTAGACAATGACCAAATTATGTGAGAAACTACACCTCAACTCATAAGAGAATATGGATCAAGTTATAACCAAAAGCCCATCAACAGGACATCATCTCGTTAATTGGAGGATGTGTTTTAAAGAAATAAATGATAATGAAGATAGGCCTGAAAAATCAAAATGGAGGTTGGAAACCAAGGATAGCGTGTCAATCTCAGAGCTACATCACCCCAAGTTAAAGTTGAATTTTTACTTTTGAGTTGTTTAGAAAATCCTTTATATTAGTTTGAATGGATATCATTATTTTAGAAGTCTTAGTATTTTAGAACAAAGCAATCTAATTGAACAGTCTTATGTAGTGAAAGGTAAAAGAATTAAGTGTAAATGTTACTACACAATCATATCAAGAAACTAACAAAGGATAGTGCCGATCTGAGAGCTACAACACTCCCATGTATAAGTTATAAGAATTTTGAGTTGATCAGAAAATCCTTGCATTTTCGGTTTTAGAAACCTTAGGATTTTGAGATTAACCAATCTAATTGGAGCAGGTCTATGTAGTGGAGAAATGGAAAGGCAAAAAAACTAAAGTGTAAATGGTAAATGTTCTCTACAAATCAATCACATTTATTCACAAAGATTAAGGAGAAAATAGAAAAGAAAAATAAAGGTAACTAATTCCTCACATCCTCTCTTAGAAGAACTATAGCTAAGCATTTTTAAGGTTTCATTGAATATGAGTATAACAACTAGTTTTCAAGTCAAATAATTAGGTTCATAACTGAAAACCAAATGAAGCGAGAAAATCTTACCGCTAGTTCTCCGGTGTTGAATAGTTTAACATCTGCGTGAGGGCGGGTAGTCAGTAGCAGAGCTGCAAACTGGCTGGCAGTAACGAGAACTAGTCCTCCTAAAATGAACTTTCTGAATCTGTGACTTATGACCATGAGCTGCCTCCTGATTTTCAAATGCTCGTGTAACACAGTAGCAACCTCTGACTCCTCCTGGAACACCGTCACAAAGTCCTGGAGCCTCAGTATCTGCAGATAGCAGATTAAATGGAAGAGTACGCACAGCAGAAAGAAAATTGCTGTCCGATATATCCAAGATGCCAGTTCCAATGCACATGCTATCACATCGCTTGCCACTTCATTGCCCAAGAAAGGGATCCTTCTTGCATCAGCTAAATACCACCAGATTTTGTACCTATAATTAGCATTGGAGGTTCAATTATTATCTTATTTAACTATCAGGTATCAACAGGTTCTAACTGGAAAAATAATAATTTTATTATTAATAATAATAATTAATAAGTTTCCATGTGTAGACAGGAGACTCTGCTGATTGTTGAATTTATGGCCTTTTGATGTTGAAATATGGTGCAAAGTTAATGAAATTCCAACAAAATTTCAGTTTTCATTGATAACAAGTTTGAAATGTTCAATAGTTATATGCAAAGTCAGTTTCAGCTTTGAAAGTCAGTTTCAGCTTTGAAATTAAAGAAATTTCAGCAAAATTTGCCGAATTTTTCACTTTCACTGAAAGAGAACTGTTGTAGTAACTAATTCTAATAATTCTAACGACAAATGCAGTTTAATCAAAAATCAAATTATTCACAAGTCACAACTTATAATCAAAACATATCAATATAAGAAAATAAGTCAACTATAACTTCAATTTCTTAGAAACTCATAACAAAAAAGTTCATCAAACACCAATAAAAATTTTAGTTTCAGTGAGTTTACCCAATTTCCTGCTTTCTCTCAGAGAAAACTTTGACATTAGAAATCAGAAACAATCATTATTAATCCACACTAAAATTCTAATCACTAATGCTACAAAGGAACAAATAAAAAGGCAAACTCAAAGATTTGATACTTACGCGCACTCGGCAAGAAAACAGGGCATCACGAAGAATGAAAGAATCCGAAATGATCGGTTCAGCTGATTCACATACCCAGACTGAACCCTCTTGCTCTCCCCAACGATCTTATCGAGAAACAAGAACCGCCTTAGCCCGTACTTCCTCAGCGACGCCGACAAACATACAAATGAGAGCGACGCCGCGGCAGTGAGCGACAGCTGCACCACCGCGTCGTAGGGCCGGCGTTGGTCGGAGTCGAGCAGGACGAAGTGGGAGACCAAGGGGACGGCGACGGCGAGGAGGAGGAAGAGGGACCAGGAGAGCAGCGCCCGCCACGCGCTCGACTGGTCGACGCACATCCACCGGAGGCAGGACCGGAAGCTGCGGAGCTCGTCGTCGGGCCGCGAGAGGCAGCGGCCGAGGGCGGAGGAGGGCGATTTCGAGGGGAGAAGGGGGTCGCCGGCGTGGTCTCCGCCACCCCAGGATCCTTTGCCCATGGCTGAGAGACGAGAGAGGTTTGATTTTCGGAAGTGAGATTTTTGGGGGATTTAAAGAGGAAGGAAAGAATCGAGAAGGGGACAAAGATGAGTTTTTTAATAGATTTTGAAGTTGTTTTGTTGCGTGAGGTGAAGGAGAGGAGACGATTCGATTGAGGGCCAGGTAGAGTTTTGAGCGTGAGGGGTTGCTGATTATATATTGAGCAAGAAGAAAGAAAGTGATAGGTTATATAAAGCAAGTTGCTGCTTGACTGATAAGCTCCAGATTTTTGGGGCTGAAATTTTGTCTGTAAATTGTTTTTGGCAAGTAACGCCAATACAATCATTAGAGAAAGAATGGGTCCCATTTGTCAGCCTTTGTATTATATCTAACGCTTATGGGATAGTCATCATCGAGGCGGATTTTAATGTCATTAATGACAATTTAGATCAGCTTTTAATGGTAAGTGTGCTTCAGCGAAATAAGGTTTTTCCTAAAATCTAAAAGACAAAAGTAATGTTATTTCTACTATTTTTTTATAGTATATTATATTATCACTCTATAAATTGTGGGTCACATCATTATGAATATTGTAGTTTTCACCCTCATTAATTGCAAGTGTGATCAATAATTCACAGAGTAGTATTATAATATAATGTAAAAAAGTTATACAAATAATATTACTTAAAAGACAAATTCAATACCATTTCTCAGGTAACCCAAATTTAGAGTCTCTCCGCTATCATTCTATCGTAAGTAGTGACCCATTCACTTTTTAAACATAATTATTTATTATATTATAAATGTTATGATTAGTTTTGCATAAAAAAATAAAAATAAGTATATATTGCAAAAAAAAAAGTACAATGGTAGTTTTTTTAATTAAACCCTAACTATTTGAATCATCATAGTAGTGAAAAAGAAAGTTAGTAACTATTTATGTCATTTTATATCTTACCCTTGTTCAAAACCAAAGCAATAAGATGATACTTGTAAAATAGTACGGTTAGTACCCAAATGAAATACTTTGTAGCATTACCCAAATTACACAAGTGCCTCCTGCACGTTACCAACGAAAGATGTGTAAGGACTTGGGGCACCATCCCATTATTGTAAACCTCAAAAACACTTGCCCAGAAATATCACTTGTTGTGAAACGTCGACACAACAAGAGAAAACACCAAGGGACTCGGCAACTGAAGCGTAAATGTAACGCCCCGATCCCGCAGGTACGGGGATGTTATGGCGACGTACATACGCGAGGTGAAAACACGCTCACGCGTACGTTAAGCCTCAGTATAGGAAATCACCTCTAGAGTTATAAGGGTTCCAGCTGGAAATAAGTACAAGAATACCTGCAGAAAGAGGTTAATGATCATAACAGATAGGAAAAACAGGGATAAATAAGATAACAGCAATAAATCATAAAGATACCTAGGAAGGGTCTCGATGAGGAGTCTCCGATGTGCACCATAGACTAGCTGACAATACGATCACTCTGACCTCCAACCTGGGCACGCAAACCCAGGGTCGTCAGAAAGCGACCTAGTGAGTGGTAAAATGAAGGAGGTAGTATATATACTATAGTAATACAAGCACGATACTAGTATATAATACATGATGTTGTACTAGTGATACTATATAATAAGCATCTAATAAGCAAAAGAAATATATAAACCTGTCATCTTTTACTACCATCACTACCGAACATATTATCATCGGGTCATGTCTATAATAGTAGTAGCCAGTTTGAGATCATAAATAATGTTGTCTAGTGGTGATGTGATAGAAGTGAACATGCAGATGGGCATGTGCAAGATAACCATAATACGGTGCTGTGCATAGACAGGAATGATGTCTGCAAGGTATACGGAAAACAGAAGGTATGCAATGCAGAGTATACATATACATGAGTAGTATGCCACCACAGAAAGTGTAACATATACCAGGTAAAGTAACAACTAATACAGGTAACATGATAGCGGATAAATGATCAGGAATAGGAACAAGTACAACTACAATAAAGATACAGGTATCAGGCAAGTCATGATATTTAGACAATAGTAGCAATCAGTACCACCTGGTATTTTAATCAATCTCTTCCAGTGTCCCATACCACTGGCAGTTCATACTGGAGCCCGCACTCCAGTCGAACCCATCCGGACATGGCCTACGGGTACCATTATCCAAACGAGAGAGTGACCAAATAACAAGTGTTCCCGACGTCACTATTGTGTATCCTGTTTTATTATGTTAATTGGAAACCCATGGTCGAGAAGCTCTTATCGGGCAGGTGTATCCCGTGCATACCCGGAATCACGGCCTTAAACAAACCCCTGGCTGCTGAGACCAGGGCCCTCCGCTAAGAGGGGAACAATAATCAAGTAACGGGAGCTCATGGAGCAATTGGTAGGTAGCACTATTGTCCCCTGCAGTGGGAGAACAATATGGATTCAGTACATCACCCGATAAGAGCTAATCAACCGTCAAGTCTCCCCCATACCCAAGTTAGCTTTATGATCTGATATGTCAAGTATACAATGTAACAAGAACAACTACAGTACATAATACGGGTAACATGATAACATGACCTGAGCTTTGTTGATAGCATAGAACAATATAACGGGAAACGGGAACAATATAACGGGAAACAGGAACAATAGATGTGGAATTCCACATATCGCATATCAACAGCTCTCAAGTCCAGTAACGGGAATATCCATATCAGTAACCGGAAATAATCATGTAACGAGAATACATATGCATGTAGCAATCATATAAACCATGATCCATGTAACAGGAATATATCCATGATCCATGTAACAGGAATACAAAGACAATCAATGCATGTAAGCCGATGGGTCTATAGAACAGTAGTATAAGAATATGAAGTAACTGTGTATAGCCTAACCACGTAGCGATGTCCGGTGTAATAGCATACCAGTGTATCAGGGGTTCACGAAGATGCAGTAATAAGGTCATGATTCTCAGTATCCATGTAAGAGTGAAGCGTGTACAAGGGACATCATGACGGTGTCTAGTGCCTTCAGTGCATTAGCATGTCTGTGGGACGGTGAACTAACACAGGAAATAGCAGTGTCGCGTATTCATGGAACAGTGGTCATGACCATGATATGATAGTGTCCTGTGCAGTGTCTCAGAGGTTGCCATGCAATCACGGTGTCAAGTGTATCGGTGGGTCTGTAACGGTGACAGTGTCATAGTAACAATAGCTCGCGTCGTAGAGTACGCATGTATTAGGGTACATGTAGCAGTATGGTGTAACCATGCGCATATCGGGGCTGTTTGGTTAAGGGTGGTAGTGAGGAAGTGAGGAATTGAGGAAGTAGTAATAATTCCCTTTGGAACTTGGGAATTGGTTAGTGAGTTTTTTGGTGTTTGGATGCTATTGAAAAGTGTGGTTTGAAAAATGTTTTGTCTTTTCCGGTGTTTGGATGGTAATGTGAAAGTGAAAGTGGAAAAGTTGACCGTAAAATAATATTAAAATAAAAATTAATTAAGAAAAATAAAAAATAGACTGTAATTAGAATGCATGTGAGATTTACATGATCAAAAAATTGACTGTTTGTGCTACAATTTATTACAAATGTGATTTACATGACCACAAAATTAACTGTAGCACTCTGGAAGTTAGGAAATGATTGTGTAAAAGAGAAAAGATAAAAGGAAAAGAGGTTTTCTTATTTTCCTTTTCCAGTGTTTGGATAGATAGAGAAGTAAGCAATTATACTTCCCTATTTCCTTACTTCCGCCCACTTCCTTGCAACCAAACAGCCCCATCAGTGTACATGCAGCAGTAGTGTGGAGCCATAATAGTTATCCATGCAGTGAAAGTGTCTAGCGATCCTTGACTTGATCATCTATCACTTATACTCAAACTAACATATTATACAGATTCTTATTACAATGTTTTAGGACGGAACATTTCTGGTGCTTAACCCATAATGACGATTTCGTAATTAAAACAATCACTCACTACTTTCTGAATAAATAAATATAATTTTGAAAAAGGAAAACACTCACAAACTGGCCATGGGAAGGTAGCTCTCTTACCCACGATCGCAACGGATCTAGGACCGTCCAAATCGGAGTCCGGATGCTCCTGATATCGCCCGAATACTAAATCATAACAAAAAGGGTTAAATCTGTAAATACAACTAATTCATATGTAATTAAGAAAAGGAATCAGGGGGTTTTATGCAAAATTACCTTTATTGGGTTTGGATGCGGGTGTGGTTGGTTAACGGGTCGGGTCTGGACCAAACCCAAACCCGTCACTTAAATGAAATGGGTATGGGTTATCGGGTTATTGGGTTAGTAAACAAATGGGTTTTGGGTTGCAATTAAACCCAAATGGGTTATTGAGTTACCACTTAACCCAAATTGGGTTAATGGGTTTGGGCTCAACCCAAACCTACAAAGAAGAAGAACAGCAGCAGCAGCTGCTTGCTGCTGCTGCTCCTGCGCGGCCGGCCGGCCGGCCCAGCTGGCCGGCGGCGCCGGCCGGCCTGCCGGCGGCGGTCCCGGCCGCCGGCCGAGCAAGTGAGAGAGAGAGGGGGGGAGTGAGAGAGAGAGAGAGGGTTGACAGAGAGAGAAAAAGAAAAGGAAAGGAAAGAAGGGGAAGAAGAAGAAGGGGAGGAGGAGAAGTTGGCCGGCTTGGGTCGCGGCCGGCGGCGGCGGCCGGCGGCCTGGCCGCTGGCGATGGGTCGGGTTTCTCCCCTGGCCATGGAATAGTATGGAGGGGAGAGAGGGAGAGAACTGGGAGAGAGAGTTTGGAGAGAGAGAGAGTGTGTGTGAGAGAGAACTTTTAGAGAGAGAGATTGAGAGAGAGAGTGTTAGAGAGAGATTTTATAGGGGAGAGAGAGGACTGAGGCGGTGGAAGTGATGGCGGTGGAGGAGGCTTCCAGAGAAAGGAAGAAGGGGAAAGAAAAAGAAAAGAAAAGAAAAAGGATTTAAAATGATTAAAATAATATTATTTACTGTGGCCCAAATTTTGACTAGCTCCGAACGGTGCCCAAAAATTACAGAAAATAGAGAATATTATCCTAAGACGTAATATGAAGACGGTTTGAAGAAATTCAATTCAGTTTGCAAATTAAAAATCCCAGAGTGTCTCGCCAATACTGGGCGACACCGGTTTGGCCGGATTTTCGATAAATTTGGGAAAATCCTCAAAAATATCCTAAGGTAGATAATATGATTCTAAGACACCAGGTGAAAGCGGATTCTCAAAATATAAGTCCGTTTGTGAAATAAAAATCGTAAGGCCGGTTATCGGTATCGGTCGACACCGACTACGGAGATTTTCCAAAATAATCCAGAAAATTTTCAGAAAATCCTAAAAAATCTAAAATATTAGAAAATAATTTTTGAAACTGAAAGTGGCTCAAACTGACTATCAGAAAGGTCAAATCAACATTATACGTCGTATCGGGTACTGATACGGTGATACGTACACCAGGGATCAGAGGGTTACATTTCTCCCCACCTCACAAAAAATTTCGTCCTCAAAATTTCAAATCAGGTGTGAGAACAAAATTTTCAACCCCAAAGTCGAAATGTTACGGGTCCACGACACTTCCGCTGCGCACTCTGATATCTATAAGGAACTCGGGATGGAGAAGTATGGTAGGAAAAACGGATTGGAAGCAAGAAGACGAAAAGGAAGAAAGAAGGAAATCAGATAGTCTAGGTGATAACTATCAGTAAGGAAAAGAAACGAGTCAAGAAATGAATCGTCAATGACATGGTATTCTTGTACTCGCCGCTGGAATCCCCAAATGTAGATACAGATAAGTTTGAATCTGGATCTACTTGTACTATTGGTAAGAGCTCGAGTATTGCCCTAGGTGGTTACCCACACCAGGTGTGAACCTAAGCTCTGACACCACTATGTAACGCCCTGATCCCGCAGGTACGGGGACGTTATGGCGACGTACATACGCGAGGTGAAAACACGCTCACGCGTACGTTAAGCCTCAGTACAGGAAATCACCTCTAAAGTTATAAGGGTTCCAGCCGGAAATAAGTACAAGAATACCTGCAGAAAGAGGTTAGTGATCATAACAGTAAGGAAAAATAGGGATAAATAAGATAACAGCAATAAATCATAAAGATACCTAGGAAGGGTCTCGATGAGGAGTCTCCGATGTGCACCATAGACTAGCTGACAATACGATCACTCTGACCTCCAACCTGGGCACGCAAACCCAGGGTCGTCAGAAAGCGACCTAGTGAGTGGTAAAATGAAGGAGGTAGTATATATACTATAGTAATACAAGCACGATACTAGTATATAATACATGATGTTGTACTAGTGATACCATATAATAAGCATCTAATGAGCAGAAGAAATATATAAACCTGTCATCTTTTACTACCATCACTACCGAACATATTATCATCGGGTCATGTCTATAATAATAGTAGCCAGTTTGAGATCATAAATAATGTTGTCTAGTGGTGATGTAATAGAAGTGAACATGCAGATGGGCATGTGCAAGATAACCATAATACGGTGCTGTGCATAGACAGGAATGATGTCTGCAAGGTATACGGAAAACAGAAGGTATGCAATGCAGAGTATACATATACATGAGTAGTATGCCACCACAGAAAGTGTAACATATACCAGGTAAAGTAACAACTAATACAGGTAACATGATAGCGGATAAATGATCAGGAATAGGAACAAGTACAACTGCAATAAAGATACAGGTATCAGGCAAGTCATGATATTTAGACAATAGTAGCAATCAGTACCACCTGGTATTTTAATCAATCTCTTCCAGTGTCCCATACCACTGGCAGTTCATACTGGAGCCCGCACTCCAGTCGAACCCATCCGGACATGGCCTACGGGTACCATTATCCAAACGAGAGAGTGACCAAATAACAAGTGTTCCCGACGTCACTATTGTGTATCCTATTTTATTATGTTAATTGGAAACCCATGGTCGAGAAGCTCTTATCAGGTAGGTATATCCCGTGCATACCCGGGATCACAGCCTTAAACAAACCCCTGGCTGCTGAGACCAGGGCCCTCCGCTAAGAGGGGAACAATAATCAAGTAACGGGAGCTCATGGAGCAATTGGTAGGTAGCACTACCGTCCCCTACAGTGGGAGAACAATATGGATCCAGTACATCACCCGATAAGATCTAATCAACCTTCAAGTCTCCCCCATACCCAAGTTAGCTTTATGATCTGATATGTCAAGTATACAATGTAACAAGAACAACTACAGTACATGATATGGGTAACATGATAACAGGACCTGAGCTCTGTTGATAGCATAGAACAATATAACGGGAAACGGGAACAATATAACGGGAAACAGGAACAATAGATGTGGAATTTCACATATCGCATATCAACAGCTCTCAAGTCCAGTAACGGGAATATCCATATCAGTAACAGGAAATAATCATGTAACGAGAATACATATGCATGTAGCAATCATATAAACCATGATCCATGTAACAGGAATATATCCATGATCCATGTAACAGGAATACAAAGACAATCAATGCATGTAAGCCGATGGGTCTATAGAACAGTAGTATAAGAATATGAAGTAACTTTGTATAGCCTAACCACGTAGCGATGTCCGGTGTAATAGCATATCAGTGTATCAGGGGTTCACGAAGATGCAGTAATAAGGTCATGATTCTCAGTATCCATGTAAGAGTGAAGCGTGTACAAGGGACATCATGACGGTGTCTAGTGCCTTCAGTGCATTAGCATGTCTGTGGGACGGTGAACTAACACAGGAAATAGCAGTGTCGCGTATCCATGGAACAGTGGTCATGACCATGATATGATAGTGTCCTGTGTAGTGTCTCAGAGGTTGCCATGCAATCACGGTGTCAAGTGTATCGGTGGGTCTGTAACGGTGACAGTGTCATAGTAACAATAGCTCGTATCATAGAGTACGCATGTATTAGGGTACATGTAGCAGTATGGTGTAACCACGCGCATATCGGGGCTGTTTGGTTAAGGGTGGTAGTGAGGAAGTGAGGAATTGAGGAAGTAGTAATAATTCCCTTTGGAACTTGGGAATTGGTTAGTGAGTTTTCTGGTGTTTGGATGTTATTGAAAAGTGTGGTTTGAAAAATGTTTTGTCTTTTTCGGTGTTTGGATGGTAATGTATGTGAAAGTGAAAGTGGAAAAGTTGACCACAAAGTTGACCGTAAAATAATAATAAAATAAAAATTAATTAAGAAAAATAAAAAATAGACTGTAATTAGAATGCATGTGAGATTTACATGATCAAAAAATTAACTGTTTGTACTACAATTTATTACAAATGTGATTTACATGACCACAAAATTAACTGTAGCACTCTGGAAGTTAGGAAATGATTGTGTAAAAGAGAAAAGATAAAAGGAAAAGAGGTTTTCTTATTTTCCTTTTCCAGTGTTTGGATAGATAGAGAAGTGAGCAATTATACTTCCCTATTTCCTTACTTCTGCCCACTTCCTTGCAACCAAACAGCCTCATCAGTGTACATGCAGCAGTAGTGTGGAGCCATAATAGTTATCCATGCATTGAAAGTGTCTAGCGATCCTTGACTTGATCATCTATCACTTATACTCAAACTAACATATTATACAGATTCTTATTACAATGTTTTAGGACGGAACATTTCTGGTGCTTAACCCATAATGACGATTTCGTAATTAAAATAATCACTCACTACTTTCTGAATAAATAAATATAATTTTGAAAAAGGAAAACACTCACAAACTGGCCATGGGAAGGTAGCTCTCTTTCCCACGATCGCAACGGATCCAGGACCGTCCAAATCGGAGTCCGGATGCTCCTGATATCGCCCGAATACTAAATCATAACAAAAAAGGTTAAATCTGTAAATACAACTAATTCATATGTAATTAAGAAAAGGAATCAGGGGGTTTTATGCAAAATTACCTTTATTGGGTTTGCATGCGGGTGTGGTTGGTTAACGGGTCGGGTCTGGACCAAACCCAAACCCGTCACTTAAATGAAATGGGTATGGGTTATCGGGTTATTGGGTTAGTAAACAAATGGGTTTTGGGTTGCAATTAAACCCAAATGGGTTATTGAGTTACCACTTAACCCAAATTGGGTTAATGGGTTTGGGCTCAACCCAAACCTACAAAGAAGAAGAATAGCAGCAGCTGCTGCTTGCTGCTGCTGCTCCTGCGCGGCCGGCCGGCCAGCCGAGTTGGCCGGCGGCGCCGGCCGGCCTGCCGGCGGCGGTTCGGCTCCGGCCGAGCAAGTGAGAGAGAGGGGGGGAGTGAGAGAGAGAGAGGGTTGACAGAGAGAGAAAAAGAAAAGGAAAGGAAAGAAGGGGAAGAAGAAGAAGGGGAGGAGGAGAAGTTGGCCGGCTTGGGTCGCGGCCGGCGGCGGCGGCCGGCGCCCTGGCCGCTGGCGATGGGTCAGGTTTCTCCCCTGGCCATGGAATAGTATGAAGGGGAGAGAGGGAGAGAACTGGGAGAGAGAGTTTGGAGAGAGAGAGAGTGTGTGTGAGGGAGAGAACTTTTAGAGAGAGAGATTGAGAGAGAGTGTTAGAGAGAGATTTTATAGGGGAGAGAGAGGACTGAGGCGGTGAAAGTGATGGCGGTGGAGGAGGCTTCCAGAGAAAGGAAGAAGGGGAAAGAAAAAGAAAAGAAAAGAAAAAGGATTTAAAATGATTAAAATAATATTATTTACTGTGGCCCAAATTTCGACTAGCTCCGAACGGTGCCCAAAAATTAAAGAAAATAGAGAATATTATCCTAAGACGTAATATGAAGACGGTTTGAAGAAATTCAATCCAGTTTGCAAATTAAAAATCTCAAAGTGTCTCGCCGATACCGGGCGACACCGGTTTGGCCGGATTTTCGATAAATTCAGGAAAATCCTCAAAAATACCCTAAGGTAGATAATATGATTCTAAGACACCTGGTGAAAGTGAATTCTCAAAATATAAGTCCGTTTGTGAAATAAAAATCGTAAGGCCGGTTATCGGTATCGGTCGACACCGACTACGGAGATTTTCCAAAATAATCCAGAAAAATTTCAGAAAATCCTAAAAAATTTAAAATATTAGAAAATAATTTTTGAAACTGAAAGTGGCTCAAACTGACTATCAGAAAGGTCAAATCAACATTATACGTCGTATCGGGTACTGATACGGTGATACGTACACCAGGGATCAGAGGGTTACATTTCTCCCCACCTCACAAAAAATTTCATCCTCGAAATTTCAAATCAGGTGTGAGAACAAAATTTTCAACCCCAAAGTCAAAATGTTACGGGTCCACGACACTTCCGCTGCGCACTCTGATATCTATAAGGAACTCGGGATGGAGAAGTATGGTAGGAAAAACGGATTGGAAGCAAGAAGACGAAAAGGAAGAAAGAAGGAAATCAGATAGTCTAGGTGATAACTATCAGTAAGGAATAGAAACGAGTCAAGGAATGAATCGTCAATGACATGGTATTCTTGTACTCACCGCTGGAATCCCCAAATGCAGATACAGATAAGTTTGAATCTGAATCTACTTGTACTGTTGGTAAGAGCTCGAGTATTGCCCTAGGTGGTTACCCACACCAGGTGTGAACCTAAGCTCTGACACCACTATGTAACGCCCCGATCCCGCAGGTACGGGGACGTTATGGCGACGTACATACGCGAGGTGAAAACACGCTCACGCGTACGTTAAGCCTCAGTACAGGAAATCACCTCTAGAGTTATAAGGGTTCCAGCCGGAAATAAGTACAAGAATACCTGCAGAAAGAGGCTAGTGATCATAACAGAAAGGAAAAACAGGGATAAATAAGATAACAGTAATAAATCATAAAGATACCTAGGAAGGGTCTCGATGAGGAGTCTCCGATGTGCACCATAGACTAGCTGACAATACGATCACTCTGACCTCCAACCTGGGCACGCAAACCCAGGGTCGTCAGAAAGCAACCTAGTGAGTGGTAAAATGAAGGAGGTAGTATATATATTATAGTAATACAAGCACGATACTAGTATATAATACATGATGTTGTACTAGTGATACCATATAATAAGCATCTAATAAGCAGAAGAAATATATAAACCTGTCATCTTTTACTACCATCACTACCGAACATATTATCATCGGGTCATGTCTATAATAATAGTAGCCAGTTTGAGATCATAAATAATGTTGTCTAGTGGTGATGTGATAGAAGTGAACATGCAGATGGGCATGTGCAAGATAACCATAATACGGTGCTGTGCATAGACAGGAATAATGTCTGCAAGGTATACGAAAAACAGAAGGTATGCAATGCAGAGTATACATATACATGAGTAGTATGCCACCACAGAAAGTGTAACATATACCAGGTAAAGTATCAACTAATACAGGTAACATGATAGCGGATAAATGATCAGGAATAGGAACAAGTACAACTACAATAAAGATACAGGTATCAGGCAAGTCATGATATTTAGACAATAATAGCAATTAGTACCACCTGGTATTTTAATCAATCTCTTCCAGTGTCCCATACCACTGGCAGTTCATACTGGAGCCCGCACTCCAGTCGAACCCATCTGGACATGGCCTACGGGTACCATTATCCAAACGAGAGAGTGACCAAATAACAAGTGTTCCCGACGTCACTATTGTGTATCCTGTTTTATTATGTTAATTGGAAACCCATGGTCGAGAAGCTCTTATCGGGCAGGTGTATCCTGTGCATACCCGGGATCACGGCCTTAAACAAACCCCTGGCTGCTGAGACCAGGGCCCTCCGCTAAGAGGGGAACAATAATCAAGTAACGGGAGCTCATGGAGCAATTGGTAGGTAGCACTACCGTCCCCTACAGTGGGAGAACAATATGGATCCAGTACATCACCCGATAAGATCTAATCAACCGTCAAGTCTCCCCCATACCCAAGTTAGTTTTATGATCTGATATGTCAAGTATACAATGTAACAAGAACAACTACAGTACATGATACGGGTAACATGATAACAGGACCTGAGCTCTGTTGATAGCATAGAACAATATAACGGGAAACGGGAACAATATAACGGGAAACAGGAACAATAGATGTGGAATTTCACATATCGCATATCAACAGCTCTCAAGTCCAGTAACGGGAATATCCATATCAGTAACCGAAAATAATCATGTAACGAGAATACATATGCATGTAGCAATCATATAAACCATGATCCATGTAACAGGAATATATCCATGATCCATGTAACAGAAATACAAAGACAATCAATACATGTAAGCCGATGGGTCTATAGAACAGTAGTATAAGAATATGAAGTAACTGTGTATAGCCTAACCACGTAGCGATGTCCGGTGTAATAGCATATCAGTGTATCAGGGGTTCACGAAGATGCAGTAATAAGGTCATGATTCTCAGTATCCATGTAAGAGTGAAGCGTGTACAAGGGACATCATGACGGTGTCTAGTGCCTTCAGTGCATTAGCATGTCTGTGGGACGGTGAACTAACACAGGAAATAGCAGTGTCGCGTATCCATGGAACAGTTGTCATGACCATGATATGATAGTGTCCTATGTAGTGTCTCAGAGGTTGCCATGCAATCACGGTGTCAAGTGTATCGGTGGGTCTGTAACGGTGACAGTGTCATAGTAACAATTGCTCGTATCATAGAGTACGCATGTATTAGGGTACATGTAGCAGTATGGTGTAACCACGCGCATATCAATGTACATGTAGCAGTAGTGTGGAGCCATAATAGTTATCCATGCAGTGACAATGTCTAGCGATCCTTGACTTGATCATCTATCACTTATACTCAAACTAACATATTATACAGATTCTTATTACAATGTTTTAGGACGGAACATTTCTGGTGCTTAACCCATAATGACGATTTCGTAATTAAAACAATCACTCACTACTTTCTGAATAAATAAAAATAATTTTGAAAAAGGAAAACACTCACAAACTGGCCATGGGGAAGGTAGCTCTCTTTCCCACGATCGCAACGGATCCAGGACCGTCCAAATCAGAGTCCGGATGCTCCTGATATCGCCCGAATACTAAATCATAACAAAAGGGTTAAATCTATAATTACAACTAATTCATATGTAATTAAGAAAAGGAATCAGGGGGTTTTATGCAAAATTACCTTTACTGGGTTTGGATGCGGGTGTGGTTGGTTAACGGGTCGGGTCTGGACCAAACCCAAACCCGTTACTTAAATGAAATGGGTATGGGTTATCGGGTTATTGGGTTAGTAAACAAATGGTTTTTGGGTTGCAATTAAACCCAAATGGGTTATTGAGTTACCACTTAACCCAAATTGGGTTAATGGGTTTGGGCTCAACCCAAACCCACAAAGAAGAAGAACAGCAGCAGCAGCGGCTTGCTGCTACTGCTCCTGCGCGGCCGGCCTGCCGAAGGCGGTCCCGGCCGCCGGCGGCGGTTCGGCTCCGGCCGAGCAAGTAGAGAGAGAGAGGGGGAGTGAGAGAGAGAGAGAGAGAGAGAGAGGGTTGACAGGGAAAGAAAAAGAAAAGGAAAGGAAAGAAGGGGAAGAAGAAGAAGGGAAGGAGGAGAAGTTGGCCGGCTTGGGGTCGCGGCCGGCGGCGGCCGGCGGCCTGGCCGCTGGCGATGGGTCGAGTTTCTCCCCTGGACATGGAATAGTGTGAAGGGGAGAGAGGGAGAGAACTGGGGGAGAGAGTTTGGAGAGAGAGAGTGTGTGAGAGAGAACTTTTAGAGAGAGAGGGAGATTGAGAGAGAGTGTTAGAGAGAGATTTTATTGGGGAGAGAGAGGGCTGAGGCGGTGGAAGTGATGGCGGTGGAGGAGGCTTCCAGAGAAAGGAAGAAGGGAAAGAAAATGAAAAGAAAAGAAAAAGGATTTAAAATGATTAAAATAATTTTATTTACTGTGGCCTAAATTTCGACTAGCTCCGAACGGTGCTCAAAAATTACAGAAAATAGAGAATATTATCCTGAGACGTAATATGAAGACAGTTTGAAGAAATTCAATCCGATTTGCAAATTAAAAATCCCGGAGTGTCTCACCGATACCGGGCGACACCGGTTTGGCCGGATTTTCTATAAATTCGGAAAAATCCCCAAAAATACCCTAAGGTAGATAATATGATTCTAAGACACCTGATAAAATCGGATTCTCAAAATACAACTCCGTTTGTGAAATAAAAATCGTAAGGCCGGTTATCGGTATCGGTCGACACCGACTACGAAGATTTTCCAAAATAATCCAGAAAAATTTCAGAAAATCTTGAAAAATCAAAAATATTAGAAAATAATTTTTGAAACTGTCAAAAAGGTCAAATCAACATTATACGTTGTATCGGGTACTGATACGGTGATACATACACCAGGGATCAGGGGGTTACAGTAAAAGCGATCTATTAGAAAGCAATAAAGGCTAATCACCATAAAATACAAGAACACCAGATTTAACATGAATCCGCAAGTGTGCGTATATCCATGAGGAGGAGGGGAGAAATTATATTGAAAATAGAGAAAAAATACAAGAGAAAAAAGAATACACACACACACACACACATATATATATATCAACTCTCAATGGTGAAAATCTTTTATAAACTTGACTTGCCTTCAAAAGTCACCTCTAAGGGGTTTATATAAACTCTTAGGATCATCATAATTTAACACAAACTCTATCAATAAGAACAACACCACCTAAGAGGAATAGAAAACTCGAGAAGAACTCAAAAAGCAATCAGATCCCTAAAAGGAAACTGACAGCACGATGATTAATTGATTAGTCCAATTTATTAGTCGACTAGTCCTACTCATTAGTCGACTACATAGTCGACTATTGAGATGAACTCACTCTCTATTGCGCCATAGTAGTCGACTCCTAAGATGTCGTTATCGACTAGTCTTTGGGCCTGTTTATTTCATCGCAAAATGTCGCAAGTCGTAAGTCGTAAAATGAGAATGGGAAAAGTGAACTGTAGCAGGAAAAATATATTGTGTTTTACGGTGTTTGGTTGATAAAGTGAAAGTGTAAATGAAAAAGTATATTGTGTGTTTACGATATTTGGTTGGTAAAGTGAAAGTGTAAATGGGAAAGTATATTGTGTTTTACAGTGTTTTGTTGGTAATGTAAAAGTATAAGTGAAAAAATTGACCACAAAATTAATTGTAGCAGTGATTTAAATATTATAAATACTATTAAATTAAATTTACTATTGCAAATTAAATTGTATTAATAAATTTAAGATAAAATATTAATAATCTTAATATTTTATTTATAACAATAATATCAATAAAATATTAGTATAGTTAGTAAAATATTACTAAAATATTAACTAAATAAATAATATAAAATTTTAAGAAAATCTAAAGAACATTAATAAAATTTTAAGAATACTAATAAAACATAAATATTATCTTAAGAAAAATAATAAAATATAGTTATAATATTATAATATTAAAAAATACTTGAAAATTATTATAATATTAAATATTATTATAATATTATTGTAATATTATAAAAATATAAAATTAACAAAGTAAAATATAATTATAATTTAATAATAAATTATTATTATAATATTATTATAATGAATTATTATTATAATATTAACATAATAAAATATTAATATAATAATAAAGTATATCATTAGTCGACTACCCATAGCTATTAGTCGACTAGTCTGTACACACCTGTCCGTTCTTGATTTCTGAAACTTGTAACATCTCCACCTGAACCTGAATTCTTCTCCAATGAATATGAAGCGCTCAAAATACTAATCATCTCCACCTTGACTTATATTCATTGAGTCCTCTTGTAAAAATTGACCTTCGCTTCATTCATCGTGCTTTCTCCCCATTTTGTGACTTCGAATGGCTCCCTCCCAAGAGCTTATTCTCTACTTTATCTTTGAAAAATTTTGATGAAGTTAAGAGATGCTCTGAACTTCTCCACCAGGATGGTCTTTGTCATTATGTCTGCTGGATTCTTCTTTGTACTGATCTTCACCAAGTTGATCATCTTGTCATCTATGACCCACTGACATATTTTGTGATACCTCACATCAATGTGTTTCGCCGCTTGTGATACATGTGATCCTTAGTAAGATTAATAGCACTCTGACTGTCACAATGAACCAGAACTGAATCATGTATGATGCTGAAAATCTCAACTAATCCTCTCAACCACAAAGCTTCTTTTGTTGCCTCAACTACAGTCATGTACTCTGCCTCTGTCGTTAAAATAGCAACGGTATCTAGCAACTCTGTCTTTCAAATAATGACACACTCAGCTATCATGAACACATAGCTTGATGTAGATCTTCGCTGATTAAGATATCCTACATAATCTGCATCAACATAGTCTTATAATACCCTAAGCTTTCCCGTTTTCAATCTCTGAAACATCAAGCCTAGTCTCGCGGTTCCCCGTAGATATCATAGCACCCACTTTACTACTTCCCAATATTGCTTTCCTAAATTTGACATGACTGACTTATTGCACTAACTGCATAGGCTAAGTCAGGCCTAGTGTAGACCATAACATACATGAGTGATCCAACGCACTAGCATATGATACTCGAGACATCTTCTCCCCCTCTTCTGGTGATTGTGGACACTGCTTAGAGTATAATTAGAAGTGTCATGCCAAAAGAGTGGGGACCGGTCTCACTTCTGCAATGTTGAATCTTCCCAACACTTTGAGAACGAAGTTCTCTTGATAGACAAAGTCTGCTTGAATCTATGTCTTGAGTGATCTCCATACATAAGATTTTCTTGGCATCTCTCATATCCTTCATAGCAAATTTCTTTTTTAACTGAGCTTTAAGCTTCTGAATATATGTCTTGTTTCTTGTATCAATCAGCATATCATCCACATATAATAGTAAATATGTCGGATCATCATTCTGCTTAAAATAGACACAACTGTCATACTCACATCAGTTATATCTAGCCTTGACCATGAAAGAGTCGAACCGTTTGTACCACTATTTGAGAGACTTCTTAAGTCCATAGAGGGACTTCTTAAGAAGACATACCTTATTTTTTCAACCTTCCTAAATATAACCTCTAGGTTGCTTTGTGGATATCCTCTCCTCCAGTTTACCGTGTAGAAACTGTTGGCCCGAAAGCCCATCACTCTAGTTTTGATGATGATTAACTCATGTAGTTATAGTACTAATGATCTTGTGTTTAATTAGTATCAGTTATTTGATCAAGATCTTAGTTGGTGTTTAGCTTCAACAAAAGATTTAAAATCAAGTTTTGGAACTAGCACATGTTGATTCAAGAGCTTGCGCATCAAGATTGCATCAAGTACTCAAGAGGAGTCTAACTCATTGGATCAAGGTTTGGACCAAGTCAAGAAGGAAAAGAAGACCTTCAAGAGAAGATTTTCAAGAAGACTTGTGTCATGTTTGTAAGTGTCAAGATTTTATTTTTAGATAAATGTAAAGAATAGATTAGTTGGTGGATTGCTCAAGTTCATATACAGTCACACACAAGATTTAATGTATTTTCATAATAGAGTTTTCATTTTGAAAAATACCAGTTTGGTTTTTAAGATTCAAAATATACAAGTATTTTATCAAAACATATTTTAAAGTTTAATGTCAAAAACACAGATATTTCATCATATATGTTAGTGGATCATATCCATACACACTAAGCTTCAAAAGTGTCTAGAATATCTTATTTTTGTATTTGAAAAAGTTTTGAAAAAATAGTTTTTGAAAAATACAGGTTTTTGTTTAAGGCAAAACTTCTATGTTACAAAAATAGTTCAAAATGTTTGTAATATGTTTTGATTTTTAATCATACATGTTTGTATATCAAAGTATATCAATGAACTTATTTTTGTAAAATTTATGAGAATTTATGGGATTTTATTGAATATAAAAAGACCAATTTTTAATCCTTAAAAACCTGTGTTCTAGCCTTCTACCGGTCGACCGCACGGTCGACCGAGCCAGAGGTCGGTCGATTGGGCGGTCGATCGATGTGCCCAAACGTGCACAACCCTGTTTGGCTGGAGGGCCGGTCGACCAACCCGGTCGACCGCTAGAGAGTTCTACTCTCTGGATCTGGCCCCGGTCGACCGGGCGATCTACCGACAGAGAGCTTTTGCTCTCTGTATCTAGGCCTCGGTCGACCTCCCGGTCAACCGATGGCAAATCTGACCGTTGGCCGGTTGATCGGGCGGTCGACCGACAGTAGGGAATCCTGCTGAGTTGGTCTCCAACGGCCATATTTTGAGAGCTTATAAATTGGGGTTCCCTTGGACTGTTTTCTACAAGATTTGAAGTGAGTTTTCAAGCAAGTTTTTCCTACATATTTTAGTGTTTATCTCTACTTATTTTAGAGCTAAAACTTCTATATCAAAAGGAGAGTTTTTCAAGAGTGTTTTGTAAAAGAGATTTCTTGAGTTTTTCACCACAAATACATCCCTGTTTTTCTCACACATACTTGAGCTTTCTATCGCTATATCAATCCTATAGGAGAGTTATTGTGAGAGTGTTTTAGGTGATCAAAGTGTTGAGATCACCAAAGTGTTCATCTTTATATTTGAGGAGGCGGACTTGTGGGTTCGTGTTGTTTCGAGTTCTAGTGATAGTTCGGTGTAGAGGTGCGGCCTCGGCAAGCTATTGTGCTTGCGTGTGTTATTCTTGCGGGAACAAGTAAGGGGACTAGTGAGTCCAAGAGTTCTAGTGTGAACTCCTTGTAGGTGTTGCGGCACCAAGTGATCCGGTGGGAACGATTCTAGTGAAAATCCTTCATAGTGTTGAAGGCGGGGACGTAGAGTAAGGGTGCTCGAACCTCAAAATAAATCTCCCGTGTTTACGATTGCTCTCTCTATCTCTCACTTGTGTTTATATCTTACTTGCTTTTATTATTCATATTCATTACTTTCTTGATATACTTGTGCTTAAATTGATATATACTTGGATTGTTTGCTCACACTTATATTCAACCAAGAGAGCCATAGCGGCACCTCAACTCTTATCTAGAGAAATCTTGAGGAGATAGTCCAGAGCCCTTCATCGGAAATTCGGCTACACTCTTGTGTTATACTTGGTGTGTTTAGCTTAATAGTTTTTAGTTTACTTAAATAGTTTTAATTCTGCATTAATTCATCATTAGATCAGCTAGTCACCTATTCACCCCCTCTAGGTGATTTCAATTGGTATCAGAGCTTGGTGCTCTTGATTTGGGTCTAACAACCTAGAGTTAAAGATTCTCTTTTTGTTAATCACAATATTTATACACACACATGAATTTCATGTCACCTCCCACGTTTGATATTCTTAACATCCAAACTTGAAAGATTAAGATGTCAATGTACCTCAAAGTCCTAGGTATTCATGTTTATTTTGCCACTATTAAAAATTCATATTGTTTAAATGGTAAAAATCTTGAGGCTAATGTAAAAACCATTCATGCATTAAAAAGTACCCTAAATGATAAATATTTATCTAGGGTTGCTAATTTTGATTCGACTTTTATAGTATGGAACACTATAGTCTCCCTTGGCGAACAAAAGCAATACTATGCGGGGAGTGACTCGGATGATGGGAGTGATGCTTTCAACTTGTGTTACATGGTCCAAGGGGATAACCCCCTTGAGGTAAATTCCGAATCCGAGCTTGATGAGGATGTTGACATGTCTTATGATGAGCTTGCTTCATTTTGTCAACAACTTCATGAAAAATATGATTTGCTTAAAAAGGACCATAAAAGATTGAAAAATAAATATGAGTCCATTTCAAAAGAAAAAGATTCTTTTCAAAATAAATTGGAAAGCATTTCAAAAGAAAATGAATCTTTAAAAAAGGAGAACATTTCATTATCCTTTAAGCTAAATGATATTTGTGAAAGAAATAAATCTTTGAAAAATAAAATCACTTTGGTGTTGCTTTGGATGAAGACAACTCTTTGAAAAGAAAAATTGTCTCAAAAGAAAAGAAAAAGAGTGTTGATTCTCATTCTCACCATGCATTTCATGCTAATATTGATAAAAATGAGATTCAATTTTTGAAAAATAAAATAGATTGTTTGAACTCAACTTTGAGCAATTGTGCATTTAATCATAATAGATTGGAAACCTTGTTTCAAAAGAAACAAACTCCACATGTTCACGCACATCACCTACTACACACATATGCACACTTTGCACATTATGATCAAACTCATTCTCATACTAGAGTGTACAAATGTGTACATTGCGGCCGCAAAGGTCACTTAGCAAAGTTTTGTTATATAAGGTAAATTCTATAAATTTTGCTAATAAAAATGTTTGGGTTCCGAATAATGTTAACCCCCGTGGACCCAAAAGAAAATGGGTACCAAAATCCTCACCTCTTGTGTTTGATATAGGTGTGGGCTCTCACATGACGTGAGAGAATTGGTGCCTTGGTGGTAGATGCATGGGCTAGATGGACATACAATTGATGCATCACTATCAAGGAAGTTTAGTGGGAGGACCACCATTGTTTGGAGATATAGATATGTGCCCTAATTTTAGTAACTATCTCTAACTCCTTATTATTTACATGCTTTTAGATTATTGAGTTTTAGAATGTTTTTCATGATTGTTATTAAATGTCATGTTATTTAGATTTGTGACATACATGTATAGTAATTGAGATACACTCATGTTCATATGAATCCATATTTTGTGTTCTCTTTTTAATTTAGCTATTGTGTATATCATTACTCTAAAACATGTGCATTTACCTTAATAATCATGTTTGTTTAAGGTTTTGCACTTCATGTTTTGATTACATGTTTAAATGTAAATTTTCATTAAAACTTGTGTATATGCTTGTCCAAGTAGTGAGCAACAATTGATTCTTGTATGTCTGTACTTCATTGCTCATTTGTACTCATTACATGTTCATGTATAACCTAGTTTTGATGATTCTTTCACTTACACATGTTTTTCCTATGCTTATATATGTTTTGCTTCATGTATATGTTAATTTTATCTAGAACTAATAAATATACATGATACCCTTGAATCACTTGCCTTCATGCAAATTACATTATGGACTTGTTTGTGTTTGGGATATGTATGTATATTGTTAGTTTTGATAGAACATACATATACCTTAAAGTTTGATTTTTAATAAAAAATAAATTTTTATGATTTTCATATTTGGTTGATAAAAAGAATTTCATGTTTATTTTGAGTTTTATTGATTATTTCATGAATATGTTATTAACATGATTCGAGTGCACTCACACTTCATTTGTTTACTCATAACATTATTTTCATGAGAATTTTTAAGCTTTATAGATTTCGAGTGTCAATTCCTGTGTTCTTAGCATGTTTCACGGGGTATATGATTTGGTTTCATGTTTTAAAGGATCTTTAACTAGTTTCTCCAAAAGTACTTTAACTAGTTATTTATTCTTCATTTGGTAGTGTTTTCAAAATACAACTATTTTCAAACCTTAATTTTAAAAACTTCTATCCTTAAAGGGTGGATGGTTGGGCGACCATGCCTTGTATGCTCTAATTGAAAATATTTTTAGCATGTGCATGATTAGGGTGGATAATTATGAGTAATACACATGAATTTCATGAAATTCTATTTTTTTATACTCATATATATTTTTCTTATATATGTATGCTTTAAATTTCAAATAATATCAATTTCAATTGGTATTTTCATTTTCATACATATATATGATTTGATTGTGTTTGATTTACAATATCCTTACATATTTAAAGCACAAATCATATTTTTGCTAAGCTTAACTAATTTTTAAATGTTAATTGGTATTTTAATGAGTTTATGCATTATTTTCAATTGGTATTTCAATTGATATCAAAATATACTTCATATTTTATCTTTTAATTGATATCAAAATTTACAATACTTTAATTGGTATCAATATGTTTCGATTTCAATTGGGTTTTGATTTCAATTGGTATCAAAAATATTTTACCTTTTATTTGGTAGCAAAATTTACCATATATTTCAATTGGTATCACAATATAAAATATTTTACTTTCATTGGTGTCAAAATTTACAAATGTTTGAATTTCAATTGGTATCAAAAAATTTCAATTTCAATTGGTATCAAAAATATTGTGATATCTTAAAATTTTGTTTTGATATCTTAAAATTTTGTTTACTTACGAGTGGTATCTCAAAATTTGATTTAAGAAAATTCAAAATTTGTCTTTAAAGTGATTTTTTAAAAATGTTTTGATATGTATTACTTATATGCAAGGGGAGCTTAATATCTCTTCTATATATAGATTCATGTTGAATGTCTCTTATATTAAGGAGTTTGACATATTTTCTTTATGTGATACACATGTGTAGGGGGGGCGTAACATCTCCGCTTATACATTGTATATTATGCTTTATATGTGTTAGAGTTTTGTCATCCCTTCTTCATGTAATGCATGTATGTAAGGGAGCTAACTTACCGTCTTCCTCTTCATGAATGTACATCGCATATATATCTTCATTTTTTATTTGTATTTTTTTACCCCTTTGTTGATGATTGACAAAAAGGGGAAGAATGATTTTGAGTTTATATATGCATATTTAGAAATTGAGTTTATGCATATATTGAATTTATGCATGTTCTATATTTTATGTTTATAAAAAAAGGGGAGAAGGATTTTGAAAGT
Source organism: Agave tequilana (assembly GCA_038442645.1). Lineage (NCBI taxonomy): Eukaryota > Viridiplantae > Streptophyta > Magnoliopsida > Asparagales > Asparagaceae > Agave > Agave tequilana. The sequence goes on along the minus strand of JAVJIF010010863.1, from coordinate 25,017 downwards.
TTATACTAAAAGGGGGGAGAAGATTTTTGGGGAGAAGAATTTTTAATTTATGCATGTTTCTCTCACCTTTTTTATGCATATATATTTGTTTAGTTTTATTCACTTCATTGAATATCTATTTATCTATTGTTATGCATGAGTTAAGGGGGAGCAAGCTTAACTTTAATCCATGCATATATAACTCTATGAGTTTTGTTATCATCAAAAAGGGGGAGATTGTTAGCCCGAAGGCGGCACTCTAGTTTTGATGATGATTAACTCATGTAGTTATAGTACTAATGATCTTGTATTTAATTAGTATCAGATATTTGATCAAGATCCTAGTTGGTGTTTAGCTTCAACAAAGAATTTAAAGTCAAGTTTTGGAGCTAGTACATATTGATTCAAGAGCTCGAGCATCAAGATTGCATCAAGTACTCAAGAGGAGTCTATCTCATTGGATTAAGGTTTGGACCAAGTCAAGAAGGAGAACAAGTCCTTCAAGAAAAGATTTCCAAGAAGACTTGTGTCATGTTTGTAAGTGTCAAGATTTTATTTTTAGATAAAATGTAAAAGATAGATTAGTTGGTGGATTGCTCATGTTCATAAAATGTAAAAGATAGATTAGTTGGTGGATTTCTCATGTTCATATACACTCATACACAAGATTTATATGTGTTTTCATAATAGAGTTTTCATTTTAAAAAATATCGGTTTGATTTTTAAGATTCAAAATATACATGTGTTTTATCAAAACTTATTTTAGAGCTTAATATCAAAAACATAGATATTTCATCATATATGTGTAGTGGATCATATCCATATACACTAAGCTTCAAAAGTATCTAGAATATCTTGCTTTTGTATTTGAAAAAGTTTTGAAAAAATCGTTTTTGAAAAATACAGGTTTTTGTTTAAGGCAAAACTTCTGTTGTAAAAATAGTTCAAAAATGTTTGTAATGTTTTGATTTTTAATCAAACATGTTTGTATATCAAAGTATATCAATGAACTTATTTTTGTAGAATTTATAAGAATTTATGGGATTTTATTGAAGATAAAAAGACCAAATTTTAATCCTTAAAAACCTGTGTTCTGGCCTTCTGTCGGTCGACCGCACGGTCGACCGAGCCAGAGGTCGGTCGATCGGGCGATCGACCGATGTGCACAAACGTGCACAGCCCTGTTTGGCTGGAGGGCCGGTCGACCGACCGGTCGACCACCAGAGAGTTCTGCTCTCTGGTTCTGGCCCCGGTCACCGGGCGGTCGACTGGCAGAGAGCTTATGCTCTCTGTATCCAGGCCTCGGTCGACCGGCCGATCGACCGATGGCAAAATAGTCAGAAATCTGACCGTTGGCCGGTCGACCGGGCGATCGACCGACAGCAGGAAATCCTGCTGAGTTGACCCCAACGGCCATATTTTGGGAGTCTATAAATTGGGGTTCTTTTGGACTATTTTTACAAGATTTGAAGTGGATTTGAAGTGGATTTTCAAGCAAGTTTTTCCTACATCTTTTAGTGTTTATCTCCACTTATTTTAAAGCTAAAACTTCCATATCAAAAGGAGAGTTTTCAAGAGTGTTTTGTAAAAGAGATTCCTTGAGTTTTTCACCACAAATTCATCCTTATTTTTCTCACACATACTTGAGCTTTCCATCGCTATTATCAATCCTATAGGAGAGTTGTTGTGAGAGTGTTTTAGGTGATCAAAGTGTTGAGATCACCAAAGTGTTCATCTTTGTATTTGAGGAGGCGGACTTGCGGGTTCGTGTTATTTCGAATTCTAGTGAGAGCTCGGTGTAGAGGTGCGGCCTCGGCAAGCTTGTGTACTTGCGTGTATTGTTCTTGCGGAAATAAGTGAGGGGACTAGTGAGTCTAAGAGTTCTAGTGTGAACTCCTTATAGGCGTTGCGGCACCGAGTGATCCGGTGGGATCGATTCTAATGAAAATCCTTCATAGTGTTGAAGGCGGGGACGTAGAGTAAGGGTGCTCGAACCTCGAAACAAATCTCCCATGTTTACGATTGCTCTCTCTCTACCTCTCACTTGTGTTATATCTTGCTTACTTTTATTATTCATTTTCATTACTTACTTGATATACGTGTGCTTAAATTGATATATACTTGGGATTATTTGCTCACACTTGTATTCAACCAAGAGAGCCATAGAGGCACCACAACTCTTATATAGAGGAATCTTGAGGAGATTGTCCAGAACCCTTCACCAAAAATTCGGCTACACTCTTGTGTTATACTGATGTGTTTAACTTAATAGTTTTTAGTTTGCTTAAATAGTTTTAATTTCGCATTAATTCATCATTAGATTAGCTAGTCACCTATTCACCCCCCTCTAGGTGATTTCAGAAACGTTTCTTTGACATCCATCTACTTCAACTCTAGATCAAACTGAGCTATCTTTGCCAACAATATCTGAATAGACGTATGCTCCACTATAGAAGAGAAGATCTCATTGTAGTCAATGCTCTCTTTCTGAGCATATCCCTTGGCAATCAACCTTGCCTTATACTGCTCATTGTCCTTCTTACAAAAGACACATCTGCAACATATTGTCTTGGAATCCTTTGGAAGATCGACCTCTAAGTACACCTAGAAGGGGAAATAGGTGTACAAACTATTCTAGGACAAATGATACGGAATTTAAAATTTAATTTCTACCACACTGTGTAACCAAGTGTAAGCCCGAATTCCCCTTGAAGGGTTCTGAAACTACTCCTCTAAATTCCTGTAGACTAAGAGTTGAGGTGCTTTAAAAACTTTCTTGGTTGAGCACAAGTGTGGGCACACAAACAAAACCAAGCATGTATATGAATATGAACAATGTAAAGCAATGCAAGATATAAAAAGAGAGAATTGAGAGAGAGATCCAAGCGCAAACACAAGGATATATTTCGAGATTCGAGCCACTGCTCTATGTCTCCGCCTTCACATAGAAAGATTTTCACTATGTCCACACAGGACCTTCCACAAAGGGACCTCCACTGAGAAATTACAACTCAACACGGGGAGACACAACTCTCCCCTCTCTCAACACAATCACCTCTACACAAGAGGGAAGGCACAAAGCTAAAGAAAAGAAAAGATTACAATCTTGGTGATCCAATGGTCACAAATAACTCTTGGTGATCTCAAAAGACCACAAAAAATTTTCTCACAAAATAAAGATCCTAAAGATAGGTTTAGAATTGATAGCTCAAGTGTGAGGTAACAAAGTGGTTTGGAAAAGAAACAACAAAAAAAACACTTGGGAAAAACTTCTAAATAGATAAGAAAATGAAGATCAAAACTAAATTCCCAAAGACTTGTTTTCTTTTGATTTTTCAAAATTTTAAAACAAATAAAGATAAGAGTTTTGGCATTAAAACTTCTTTTGAAAACTTTGTTAAAAATACTTGAGAAGATGAGAAAAAATTGCTCTTGAAAATCTTGGTGAAAACTGACCTCAAAGGACCCATATTTATAGGGTCTGAAAATATAGTGGTTGGGGTTCAGAACAGGCTAAAAATGACCTGTCGGTCGACCGCCTGATCGACAAGCCAATGGTCAAATTTTTGACCGTTGAAGTCATTGGTTGACCGCCCGGTTGACCGACCCTAACGCAACATTGCCTGTCGGTCGACCATCCGGTCGACTGGGCCGTACCCGAGACTTGGGTAGTGCCAGTCGGTTGACCGGCCACATTGGCGTGGCCTTATGCACGTCCTTGTGCACATCGATCGACCGACCGGTCGAGCAAGCTCTGGTCCGGTCGACCGCTAGAAGGCTCAGACTGATTTTTAGGGTTTGAAAACTTAGTCTTTTAAATACCCATAAAATCTTATAAAACTCTATAAATTTCACAAAAATAAGTTCATGTATATAATTGAAGTACAAATATGTGTGATCAAAATTCAACATATATTACAAACTATTTAAACTATTATTAAGACATGAAAATTAAGCTTTAAACCAAAAACGATATTTTTCAAATACCAAACTTCTAAAGAAAAATACGGTTTTTATTTAAACTTGTATAAATACAAAAACATGATATTAGAAACACATATGAAGCATATTGTATATAGATAGAATCCAATACACATATAAATGACATATCTATATTTTTGACATAAAATCCAAAACTAAATTTTTTTAATAACAAAACTTAAAACTATAAATTAGAATCATCAAAATAAGTTTTTAGACATTTTGAATCATCAATGTATATGGAAGAAATTCAACATACATAAAATCATGTAAACTTGTTTTGATTCTATTTATTCATGAAAACAATATATGTATATTCTTGAAAATCTAAAACGGTTAAACCGAAAACAGAACTATTGAACTTGTGTGTGTGTTTGAGCATATCAACATTAGTCTATCCTTACACAAGATATAAAACAATAAACTAAACAAATAAACTGAAATTTTCTTGTCGATCTCTATCTCCAGGCTGACTCGATCCAAACTTGATGCAAAGAACTTGACTCCATCCGAGTACTAGATGCGATTTTGACGCTCGAGTGTTAGCTTCCAAAATGGCTTTGAATCATTTGTTGAAGTTAATCATCTACTAAGATCTTGATCAATATCTGAGACTATATAAACACAAGATCATTAGCAAACTAACCTTCATAAGTTAGTCATCATCAAACTTAAGGTGAAAGGCTTCTGGGCCAACACGACCAATTCCCGTGTTTGATTTATGTCTAAAGATTTCATCTCCTTTTCCATGACTCTAATCCACTTGTTGTGATCATCTGCCTCGATCGCGTCCCTATAATTATTAGAATCTCATGTTTCTGTTACTAATGTGAATGAGACATGATCATCTTCCCAGCCATGTCTTGTTAGTGGCACCGAAACCCTGACTAACCTCCTCAACGGTTCAGGTTACTTCTAAGTAACCTCTTGCTTGTCTCAATCTGAATATGAGGAGTCCTCATCTGACCCATCAGGCCTTTTAGGGCTATCTGAGATCTCTACCTCCTTTATTATAGTATATGTTGAACTATCTGGAGCTCCATCTCGCGCCTTATCTTTCGTCTCTGACCTCTCTTGCAATATTGATTCTTCATCAACGACTATATCTCTGCTGGTAAAGGCACCCTTGTCTCGGGATCTCAAAGTCTGAACTCTTTTAGTAAACCAGATAAAAATACAATTCTTAGACTTGGACTCCAATCTATTCTTTTTCTGATTATCAACCAAACAACATACCAGGCAACCAAAAATCCATAAGGTTGGATAATCCACAGACTCTCCTCGCCATATCTCTTTTGGGATCTGATGATCAATGAATGTAGATGGTAACCTGTTTACTAGATAGCATGCATAACTCACCACCTCTGCCTAAAATCCTTCTGAAATGTCAGTTTGTAACCTGATAATGCGAGCACGCTCTGTAAGTGTCTGATTCATGCGCTATACTACTCCAATATGTTTCGGTCGCCCTAAAATACTTAGTTGGTATTTGATGCCTTCACCTGCCAAATAAGCTTTGAATTCTGTGGAGATATACTCGCTTTCATTGTTGGACCTCCAAACTTCCATTTTTTGCATCAGAAAATGAACGTAACATAGTACTTTGTACTTACAATGGATGCTGCTGGCGAAGGTCCCTACATATCCGTGTGTATGAGATCTAGCAAGACCTTTGTCTTGTGCTGTAATGTAGAAAAAGCTGCTCTATATTGTCTATCCATGATGCAAAATTTACAAAGATCGAGTTTGCAATATTTAATACCTGCTAAAGCACCTTCGTTGTTTAGAAATTGAAGACCTCACATGCTTATGTGTCCAAAACGCATGTGCCAAAGTCTTATAGTATCCTCCTTCGTAGTTGCTGAAGCACCAATAATGATGCTGCCAATCATCTTGTACAAGTTTGTCATCTGTTCTCCTTTGAGAATCGTCACAGAGCCCTTGATAACTTTGATACCTCCATTTGCACCTGAGAACTTGCACCGTTGAGCTTACAAAGCTCCTAACGAGGGAATATTCTTTCTGAGATCTAGAACGTGATGCACGTTCGTGAGGGTTCGAATTTGACCATCAAATATCCTTATACGTATGTTGCTAATGCTAACAGTCTTGCACACGGCGTCGTTACACATCAGGACAGAGAGCCTCTATAGAAAGGCTTGTATGTACTGAACCACTCTCTTTTTGGGCATATGTGGTATATGCACCCTGAGTCAAGTGACCAAGCATCTGAGTACTTTCTCTTCCTAATTGAGCTGCCAAGACACCACATGGATTCTCATCTACTTCTTCTACAACACCGGCTTGTTCTGAATTTTCATTAGTACTAACACTATCAAAATCTTTACCGCCTTTCTTCTTTCTTCTTCAGCATCTCCTTATATTTCATACAATTTTTCTTGATGTGCCCTGGTTTACTGCACTAGTAGCAAGCATTACTGATAGAAGCATCTAGATCTCTTTTGGGTCCCCTACTCTTTGATCCCCGTCTGACCCTTGATAACTAGTCATGAGACCTCCTCTATAGAATTTGTCTTCTTCATCAGCTCGTTGTTCTTGAGCATCTGTCTTATATCTTTCAACTCTAAGGTTTTCTTACCATACGTGATGATGATTGTCAAGTGATCATAACTTGATGGAAGAAAAGAAAATAAGAGAAGAGCTTTGTCTTCTTCTTTTATCTTAACCTTCAGAGCCAACACATCGCTCAAAATCCTATTGAAAGCATTTAGATGTTGTAATATAGACATAGCTTCCTTCATCCGAAGGCCATATAACTACTTTTTCGTGAAGAACTTGTTCGACAAACTCTTCGTCATGTAAAGGCTCTTCAGCCTACACCAAAGTCCGACAGTTATCTCCTCGTTCATGACGTTGGAAAGAACCTCATTTAAGAGGCATAGTATATTCATCGTATTGGGGGAGTCCTTACAAGCAGTATCAAAAAAGCCATTCCTCAAACTTAGTCATATGTGGAAGATCCCCAAGGGCGCCAAAGACGCGGGCGCAACGAAAGGTGTGATGGGCCTCAATTAAGCTGGATCTAAAAAGGAGCCCTCGAGGCGGTTGTGTTGCTTCATGAAAGACGTGTCCTTGTCAATGCAGTGAAGAAGAGTGACTTCGATTGAGCATATGGTCTTCCCAGGTGAGGAAGATCGACTTGCAGGGAAGGCCAGACTCTTCGTTTGAGAGGGATTTTTAAGATTTATGTAAACAAATAGTCTCACATTGGCTAGATATGGGAATGATTTTGGGTATATAAGGATTTGTGTAACTCCACGTAGAAGACTAGTCTTTTGAAATGGTGCCCTTAGAGCATCTCCAAAGGTTCCTTAGAGATACTTTTTTAAGAAGACAGAGGGGGAGGGGTGAGGGGCTATTAAAGAATTATTGGTCTCGAATGATACTCTCGTAAATGCCCTCCATCCTTTATTTTAATATTTTATGTTTTGATTAAATTTTTAATTTATTTAATAAATTGTAATTAGTAAATTCAATTAAATATGTATTAATCAATTATTAAATATTAAATTCATATTAAGGAGATGCTAAGGGTCTTCTTGGCCGCCTCAAGTTAAGAGATATTTGTAAGAACTTGAATTGAGAGGGAGAACTCCGGTCCCTTACACAATAACCCCACCACCCTCCCCCGCGTCGTCCCTCAATTTATTGAAGGGGGCCGGTAATTCCAGCCTTTGGAGATGGGAGATTGTCTTACAGATGACCCATTGAAGCTGTAGACAAGCTCTAGACCGTAGACAACAAGGTCATCATAATGAGAAGCAATTCCCAGAGAGAGGGCGGGGGGGGGGGGGGGGGGGGGGGGGGGGGGGGTGTGGGGGAGAGAGGAGAGCAAAGTAGGTCAGCGAGCAGGCGCAGACTAAAAAATTTTGAGCAGTAGTTTACGGGAATTAAAAAAACATATTTGTATTTGAACAGTGACGTGTCCAGGTGACACCTTGAGCAAAGCTTGTGTTTGGTGAACAGTTGGGTGCCACGCGTGTGATCTTCTCGCTCTTGGCGGCGATAATGAAGGGAGAAAACGGGGACCAAGATTGAAATCTAGCCCATTGCCAACTCAGCTTGCACGCCTAATTAGTTTCAGGACAGACTGTTCAAATATATATGAAAAATGGGCTTGGGGCAAGGAGTCACGCAACCATTGACGGGGAAATTTTAATTCGATGTGTGTCGTTTATGAACCAAGAGCTAGCTGGAGAAGCCAATAAATAAATAAAATTAGGTTCTCTATTTTCTTAACTGGACAGCTATTGATACTAATTTTGGAGTTGTATACAGCTCTAATTGTATTAAACTATTATCCGACTAAGAGGCTTGTTTCAATGTAGCGTGTTTGGTTTCAAGAAAGTGGGCTGAAGTAAGAAAACGAGGAAGTATAATTGCTCACTTTCCTATCTATTCAAACATCGGAAAAAGAAATAAGAAAATCCTTTTTTTCTTTTCTCTTTTCACTTTTACACAATCATTTCCTTACTTGCAGAGTGCTACAATTAATTTTGTGGTCATGTAAATCTCATTTGTAATAAGTTGTAGCGCAATACAGTTAATTTTTTGATCATATAAATCTCACTTGCATTCTAATTACAGTCTATTTTTTATTTTTCTTAATTAATATTTATTTTAATATTATTTTGCGGTCAACTTTGTGGTCAATTTTTTCACTTCTACTTTCACATTACAATCTAAACACTAGAAAAGACATAACATTTTTCAAACCACACTTCCCAATAACATCCAAACACTAGAAAGCTTACTAACCAATTCCCAAGTTCCAAATGGAACTATTACCACTTCTTCACTTTCACCCTTAGGGGTTGTTTGTTTCGCCGTAAAAGGCGTAAAAGTCTGTAATTCGTAAATGGGCGTGTTTGGTTGCAAGGAAGTGGGCGGAAGTAAGGAAATGGGGAAGTATAATTGTTCACTTCCCTATCTATCCAAACACCGAAAAAAGAAAATAAGAAAACCTCTTTTCCTTTTTTCTTTTCCTTTTTTCTTTTCTTTTTTACACAACCATTTCCTCACTTCCAGAGTGCTACAGTTAATTTTGTGGTCATGCAAATCTCATTTGTAATAAGTTGTGGCATAAAACAGTTAATTTTTTGGTCATGTAAATCTCACTTGCATTCTAATTACAGTTCATTTTTATTTTTCTTAATTAATTTTTATTTTAATATTATTTTGCGGTCAACTTTGTGGTCAACTTTTTCACTTCCACTTCCACATTACCATCCAAATACCGGGAAAGACATAACATTTTTCAAATCATACTTTCCAACAACATCCAAACACCGAAAAATTACTAACCAATTCCCAAGTTCCAAAGGGAACTATTACCACTACCTCACTTCCTTACTTCCTCATTTCCACCCTTAACCAAATAGGCCCAATGACTTACAACTCAGTTACAATTATGGCATTTGTTTGGACCGTAATTCGTAAAAGACTTACGCAACTCAACTACTACTCACTTGCAACCCAATTACCACTTACAGCCCAGTTACAGTTAATTTTGTGGTCATGCAAATTTCTATTATTTTTTTATTTTAATTTTAATTTTTTTAATATTTAGCATTTTTAATTTTTATTTACAATATTAAAACTTTTTAATTCACCAAATAGTTGATTTTGTGGTCAACTTTTTCACTTACGACTTACATATTACGACAACCAAACACTATAAAATACAATACACTTTCTCACTTACAATTTTATATTACTAACAAAATACCGTAAAACTTATATGCATGTAACTCATTTACAACTATAAAAGATTTTACCAATTACGACTTACAAATTACGACCTATTACGACAACCAAACAGACCCTAACCAAATAGGCCCGCAGTGTAGTCCCAACAACGCTGTAACGCCCCGATACCACGGATACGGGGACGTCACTGCAACGTATATACGTAGGTCAGAAGGAGCCCCCACGTATATACGCTAAGCATAAAAGTACAACAAGGAAAACAGAGTACACACAAAGCGTGGTATTCATACAGATATGCCAACATAAAAGGTACATATACAAAGTCATCACAGTATGATAAACAGTACATATTACATATGTCTTTTATCATAACAAGTCCAAAAGGAAATTATACAAGATGTATACAAAAGCTCACAAGTAGAAAGGAGAACTCGTGAGTGAAGAGCGAGGAGTCTGGCACGAGGAACTGGAGCTAGACGATCAGCTCACAAGGAAGGCTCGATCTACAGTGGACAGCTCCACTTCAATCCAGCTTCTAAATCTGAATGTGCAAATCCAAGGAATCAAGACATATAACATAGACAACGACAGCCAAGTGGCTAGGAGACATAAATAAGGGGTTAGAACACAAGTGTAATATATAAGGACAGGTATCACATACAGGGAACGGGAAATCAAAAGTAAAGCTGATTAGATGCAAAAATGATTTTATACGCTTAGGTCACGGTCCCATGAGACTAGTACATCGAAGGAATAATCCAAACAAGGAAACCTTCATCTATATACCTTTTGTCTCATGCCACATAAATCCAAGCGTATAGAATCAGAGTTGCAAATCATACTATGATCAAGACGGGAATACATAACAGTAATAGTAAAGGTCCATAACACGAGTACCATAAGTCATAACCAGGACTATAACAGGAAACATGACATGGAATCATAATAGGCAACGTCTACTATTATTATTATTATTATTATTACTCGTCCAACTCATATATCTCGGTATGTGTCTTGGTATGCATCCCAACTCACATACATCCATATATAGCTAGGCGAGGGTTGTTAACGGAAGTAGATGGAGAACTGATATCCCTTCTTATAGTGGTTTCCATACACCTGGAACCAGCTTGGAGGCCCAAAGTCCCCCTAAATGTAATGTAATGACATATAACTTTCACCTATGTATATATATATACGTGTATATATATATACTTGTATCCCATCACTATAAGCAAGAGTATCATTCCGGCATCCATCACTTCCTCCCATACCCATACAAGTTGTCCTTTTTATAGCTTAATAATATAATTACCAGATTATGGGAATGAGTAGAATCATAACTGTAATCGTAACTGTAATCATAAATGTAGGACATAAATGTAAGGCATAACCAGTGGTCAAGTACTACATTCCCATTATCGAGATAATTATACAATGTCAAGTGTATCATGCTTGGTTTTAAAAGATAGCATGACAAGTGGTGATATAAATAAGGTAATCAATCATGAGAAGAGATTAACGATAAGCAGGGTAAGTCACATGGCCTAACAAGAGGTTCTAGCAATTTAGGTGATATACATGTGTTAAAAGGAAACATAAAACTATCAAGTCTAAGGGATTGACAAGTGGTTGATAGTGTTAATGATCAAGTCACACCAAGTGATTGATAATAGTCCGATGATGTAATTAGATATGAAACAGTAGCATGTAATTGACATGCATGAAGTAATGGATACGGGTGATATATATATCAAGTGACAAGTCAAGGAGTGAAATATAGAATAACATGTCATGAAGTAGGAACATATAATAACAAGTTATGAAATACTAGTTAAGAATTGTTTAGCAAGGATAATACATCACCCAAGTATCAAGGGTAAGGTCAGATTTTAGAAAGAATGAGAATCAGCAAGTTTGGCCCAAAATCAGACTATCGGTCGACTGGGTCAATATGACCGGTCGACCGATTTAAGGCCGTGAGCTCCAGGTTGGGCCGGTCGAGTGCCGGTCGACTGCCGGTCGACCGATACAGGGCCGTGAGCTCCAGATTTTCTACCGGTCGACTGGTTGGTGAACCGGTCGACCGCCAGTACAAAACTGTGCACGTTCGTGCACATCGGTCGACTGCCCCCTTGGGCCGGTCGACCGGAGTTCTGGAATTTGCTGTGGTCTGTTCTGAAAAATCAGATTTTGTGGTGGAGGTTTTTATTGGATAAAAATATGATTTTTCTAACATAACATGACATGATCTATCACCACAAATATACTAATAATATTAAGAGTCTTGGTGAGTAAAAATACTCACTTCGAATGGTGGTTTGGAATTTCTACGAGTTCCGGAAAATACGAATCACCAACTTAATTCTCGGCGATGTCGCGGACGATCCCAATTCCCAAGTTGTAGTTGCTTGAGATGGAAGAAAAGACCTAGGGTTTGCTTTAGAGAAGGAAGGGATTTTGCAAGGGTGGATTTCTTGATGAAGTGAATAAAAGGTTAAAAATGTAAAGGGTTTGGTTTAAATAGGATTTGAATTTGTAAAGGAGATGCAATAATATGAAAGAGAGGGGCTTTTGTGCAAGGTGGAGGATGAAGTGTCTCCCTTGACCAATAGGATCATGCCATGGTGAGAGTGAGGTGTTCCCTCTAGCCAATGGTGGCTTGCCAAGTGTGGGGTGAGGTGGAAGTAATGTGTGGTGGAGAATAAAGGAAGTGTGTGGAAGTGGTGAGGTGGAGTGATGAGGTGGCAAAGCTTAGGGATGAAGTAAAGAAGCTTGTGGTGGAGAATAAAGGGAAAAGAAATAGGAAAGAAAATTAGAAAAGAGAAGATATTTTCTCTAACTCCAAAAATGGAAATATCGGAAACACGGATTCCCGGGTTAAAGTCATGAATGCGGAAATCTTTCGGGAAAATACCGGATACGTCCCGAAATCAAGTATCTCGGAACCACCCGAAATAAATATCAAAAATCCATAATATTATATTAAGAATAATAGTGAAATCCGTTTTAAGAAATACTTTATAGTTTTAATATTAAAAATACTGGAATCAGTCTTCTACCGACTCCGGCGGAAAATCCATAAATTCGTAAAATCTCCAGAAAAAGTATTTAAGTGCGAAATGTGATTCTAAGAAGAAAAGTCTAAAGACTCTTCTGGAAATTCCAAGTGGTTTGTGAATTAAAAATCCGGGAAGCGGTCAGCGACACTGGCCGACACGGTTTTGAAGAAATTCCTTTTATTTCTAGAAAATTCCAAAATTCATATAAAATCTAATATATTGGAAAATGATCTTTGAAATTAAAATCGTTCAAATACGGAAAATAAATCGAAAAAATACGGTCGAAAAACTGAATACGAAATTAAGTACGTATTCCGGGAACGGGGTATTACAATCTACCCACCTTACAAAAAATTGCGTCCTCGCAATTTCGCTAAGGGGCAAATTGAATACAAAGGGGGCATGGTTGAAATCAAAGGCTACGAAAAATCCAAAACAGTATTAAGGTGAACATAGGAAGAATCAAGATGGACAATGAAAGAATGATGAGGGGCATATTAAGAAAGATAACTAACGCAAAAACAAGATCAGGGGTAGTGGTTACCATGATATCTCTAAGGTTCCTGCCCTGGGTACTGGTCTGCCCACTCCGCTGCATCGTCCGATGCCTCAGCTGCCATGTTGTAACCTTGGCCTCTACCATGATCCGCTCTAGGCCTCATTCCCCTCTGCTGATGATTGTACTGTTGAGGTGGAAATGGAACTCTTCGATCCACAAGTCCTGGGTTCCTCCTCAATGGTGGAGCTGGTAGAGCTGGGGCTGAATGTGCTGGTCGGATTGGTGCCACACCACCAAACTTTCTGCGTGGGCAATCCCATAGCATATGATTCCCTGACCCACACACCAAACATAATCTCTTGGCTACTCGACAATCGCTCTTATAATGTCCGGGTCTGTGGCAATAGTTGCATACAATCTGAGACAGAGAAGGTTGGGATGGTCTCTTCATCATCGGGCCATGGTTTGCTCTACCTACATCTTCCTCATCTATCAACTCAAAAGATCTCTTCTTGGCCTGATTCCCCATCTGGTTCTCTCTCTCCTTCTCAAACCCCCGCTCCACCTCTCGAGCGCTGGTGAGAACCTCTGCATATGTCTTCAAGTGTTGGGGCATTAGGAACATCTGAACCTTCATCTGAAGACCCTGCTGAAATCTACTCGCCCTTCTCTCCTCATCCGTTATCATATATGGCGCGAAGCGGCTCAATCTGAGAAACTCCGCGGCATACTCGTCCACGGACTTGTTCCCCTGCTGGAGCCTGATGAATTGCTCCTCCATATCTTTCTGTGCCGTAGTAGGGAAGAACCGACTGTAAAAACTCTTGGAGAAAGTATCCCAACTGATAGGCTTCTCCAATCGGGCCTCCTCGGCCAACCACCAAGTTCGAGCTATGTCTTTCAGCTGAATTTTGGCTACCTCAACTTGATCCTCCTTTGGTACACGGGCGGCGTTCAGCAGATCAGTAGTGTCCGTCAACCATTGCTCAGCCTCCAATGGTTTCTCTCCTCCAGTGAAGATGGCTGGCTGCAGCCGTCGGAAATCGGACACGTTCCCAGGCCTCTGCCCTTTGGGGCTGTTAGCTCTTGCCTAAGGAGCTCGGTCTGCTGCCGTTGATTCTCCATCTGCTGTTGCTGGTACTGCTGCTGGTTCTCCATCTGCCGTTGCTGGTTTTCCACCATAACCTGAATGATCTTCAGGATATCAGCATTCTCTCCCCCTACGGGTCCATTCGGGACTTGCCCGATATTGTTACGACCCGATCGTCTCTCCATACCGTATGATAACTGGAATTGGAAACAAATGAAAGGAGTTTAGGATACGAAGGAATTTGATCAATGAAGGAATCAAGAAGGACTCGATAACTTTGTATATTATAGTTGGCATTAGCAAATTACTAGAATTTGCCACTTGATTGTACTTTAGGTTGAGAGCCTAGGCTCTGATACCAACTTGTAACGCCCCGATACCACGGATACGGGGACGTCACTGCAACGTATATACGTAGGTCAGAAGGAGCCCCCACGTATATACGCTAAGCATAAAAGTACAACAAGGAAAACAGAGTACACACAAAGCGTGGTATTCATACAGATATGCCAACATAAAAGGTACATATACAAAGTCATCACAGTATGATAAACAGTACATATTACATATGTCTTTTATCATAACAAGTCCAAAAGGAAATTATACAAGATGTATACAAAAGCTCACAAGTAGAAAGGAGAACTCGTGAGTGAAGAGCGAGGAGTCTGGCACGAGGAACTGGAGCTAGACGATCAGCTCACAAGGAAGGCTCGATCTACAGTGGACAGCTCCACTTCAATCCAGCTTCTAAATCTGAATGTGCAAATCCAAGGAATCAAGACATATAACAATAGACAACGACAGCCAAGTGGCTAGGAGACATAAATAAGGGGTTAGAACACAAGTGTAATATATAAGGACAGGTATCACATACAGGGAACGGGAAATCAAAAGTAAAGCTGATTAGATGCAAAAATGATTTTATACGCTTAGGTCACGGTCCCATGAGACTAGTACATCGAAGGAATAATCCAAACAAGGAAACCTTCATCTATATACCTTTTGTCTCATGCCACATAAATCCAAGCGTATAGAATCAGAGTTGCAAATCATACTATGATCAAGACGGGAATACATAACAGTAATAGTAAAGGTCCATAACACGAGTACCATAAGTCATAACCAGGACTATACAGGAAACATGACATGGAATCATAATAGGCAACGTCTACTATTATTATTATTATTATTATTACTCGTCCAACTCATATATCTCGGTATGTGTCTTGGTATGCATCCCAACTCACATACATCCATATATAGCTAGGCGAGGGTTGTTAACGGAAGTAGATGGAGAACTGATATCCCTTCTTATAGTGGTTTCCATACACCTGGAACCAGCTTTGGAGGCCCAAAGTCCCCCTAAATGTAATGTAATGACATATAACTTTCACCTATGTATATATATATACGTGTATATATATATACTTGTATCCCATCACTATAAGCAAGAGTATCATTCCGGCATCCATCACTTCCTCCCATACCCATACAAGTTGTCCTTTTTATAGCTTAATAATATAATTACCAGATTATGGGAATGAGTAGAATCATAACTGTAATCGTAACTGTAATCATAAATGTAGGACATAAATGTAAGGCATAACCAGTGGTCAAGTACTACATTCCCATTATCGAGATAATTATACAATGTCAAGTGTATCATGCTTGGTTTTAAAAGATAGCATGACAAGTGGTGATATAAATAAGGTAATCAATCATGAGAAGAGATTAACGATAAGCAGGGTAAGTCACATGGCCTAACAAGAGGTTCTAGCAATTTAGGTGATATACATGTGTTAAAAGGAAACATAAAACTATCAAGTCTAAGGGATTGACAAGTGGTTGATAGTGTTAATGATCAAGTCACACCAAGTGATTGATAATAGTCCGATGATGTAATTAGATATGAAACAGTAGCATGTAATTGACATGCATGAAGTAATGGATACGGGTGATATATATATCAAGTGACAAGTCAAGGAGTGAAATATAGAATAACATGTCATGAAGTAGGAACATATAATAACAAGTTATGAAATACTAGTTAAGAATTGTTTAGCAAGGATAATACATCACCCAAGTATCAAGGGTAAGGTCAGATTTTAGAAAGAATGAGAATCAGCAAGTTTGGCCCAAAATCAGACTATCGGTCGACTGGGTCAATATGACCGGTCGACCGATTTAAGGCCGTGAGCTCCAGGTTGGGCCGGTCGAGTGCCGGTCGACTGCCGGTCGACCGATACAGGGCCGTGAGCTCCAGATTTTCTACCGGTCGACTGGTTGGTGAACCGGTCGACCGCCAGTACAAAACTGTGCACGTTCGTGCACATCGGTCGACTGCCCCCTTGGGCCGGTCGACCGAGTTCTGGAATTTGCTGTGGTCTGTTCTGAAAAATCAGATTTTGTGGTGGAGGTTTTTATTGGATAAAAATATGATTTTTCTAACATAACATGACATGATCTATCACCACAAATATACTAATAATATTAAGAGTCTTGGTGAGTAAAAATACTCACTTCGAATGGTGGTTTGGAATTTCTACGAGTTCCGGAAAATACGAATCACCAACTTAATTCTCGGCGATGTCGCGGACGATCCCAATTCCCAAGTTGTAGTTGCTTGAGATGGAAGAAAAGACCTAGGGTTTGCTTTAGAGAAGGAAGGGATTTTGCAAGGGTGGATTTCTTGATGAAGTGAATAAAAGGTTAAAAATGTAAAGGGTTTGGTTTAAATAGGATTTGAATTTGTAAAGGAGATGCAATAATATGAAAGAGAGGGGCTTTTGTGCAAGGTGGAGGATGAAGTGTCTCCCTTGACCAATAGGATCATGCCATGGTGAGAGTGAGGTGTTCCCTCTAGCCAATGGTGGCTTGCCAAGTGTGGGGTGAGGTGGAAGTAATGTGTGGTGGAGAATAAAGGAAGTGTGTGGAAGTGGTGAGGTGGAGTGATGAGGTGGCAAAGCTTAGGGATGAAGTAAAGAAGCTTGTGGTGGAGAATAAAGGGAAAGAAAATAGGAAAGAAAATTAGAAAAGAGAAGATATTTTCTCTAACTCCAAAAATGGAAATATCGGAAACACGGATTCCCGGTTAAAGTCATGAATGCGGAAATCTTTCGGGAAAATACCGGATACGTCCCGAAATCAAGTATCTCGGAACCACCCGAAATAAATATCAAAAATCCATAATTTATTAAGAATAATAGTGAAATCCGTTTTAAGAAATACTTTATAGTTTTAATATTAAAAATACTGGAATCAGTCTTCTACCGACTCCGGCGGAAAATCCATAAATTCGTAAAATCTCCAGAAAAAGTATTTAAGTGCGAAATGTGATTCTAAGAAGAAAAGTCTAAAGACTCTTCTGGAAATTCCAAGTGGTTTGTGAATTAAAAATCCGAGAAGCGGTCAGCGACACTGGCCGACACCGGTTTTGAAGAAATTCCTTTTATTTCTAGAAAATTCCAAAAATTCATATAAAATCTAATATATTGGAAAATGATCTTTGAAATTAAAATCGTTCAAATACGGAAAATAAATCGAAAAATACGGTCGAAAAACTGAATACGAAATTAAGTACGTATTCCGGGAACGGGGTATTACAAACGCGTTATTCATGTAATTAGAATACTGCACTATGTGTTTGGTCTAACAACTTGGAGTCGCAGTTCCAATGCTAGTAATAAAAGGTAGTTATTTGTTTAATGCATGGTGAAGTCATATTTGCATAAAAGTTATGAAAAAATGTTGACTTGAGATCCTCTTTTATTTTAATTATATCTTGACTCTTGTAGTTAGAGCTATAATCAATTTAGTCGCAGTTTCAAGTACGTACAACAAAAAAAATTCAAAATGTAACTCAAACTAATTAGAACTACATGTAACTCCAATTACATCAAAACAAACACGCAGACTGCTATATATTGTAGTTATAAATATATGTTATTTCAACTATAGGCATGTAAACATGCCCTAAGTGCGTATATAAATAGTTAGAACTACATCATGTCTTTTTACAACAATAGGAGTTGGGGCTAAATTAGTCACAATTCCAACTGCCGCATAAAATAGATTATGAAGATGTCACATCAATCTTTTCACAAACTCTATGGAAAATGTCTTATCATGTATTTAACCAAATAACTACTATTTACTTTTTTCTCTAAAAAAAAAAAGAAAACTATTCTTCACTTTTTGTAACTAGAATTGCAAATGCAAGTTGTTAAATTGTTAAATGCATGACTCATGCTCCAATCGTAGAAATAGAAGCTACATGCAATTAACTACAGTGTATCTCCAACTGCAACAAATCTAACAACTCTAGAATATCAATGAATCAAGGAACCCCTCAAGGTTGCCGGTGATGATGATTCAAGCAAATTTGGAGGGATTGCAGAGAAGTCATCACCTAACTTTACCTGCTCGCCATCGAGCCTCTCTGCAATTGGTGGGATGCTTAATGACCCTCACTTTTGGGACGAAAGCACTCATGTGTGCCGAAAGAGAGACACTGGCAAAGATCGCGAGTCCAAACCAAGCACCCTGTATTTTTTCTTGTGTATGAGAGAGAGTGACAGAAAGTGACAGGAATAAAAGCAGACGATAAGCAGCAATAAACAACATAGTTATGGTTGTCTCAAAAGCAATGGCTATCACAATTACTGGTTGGCATCGTCAACTTAAATCTCCTGCCGTTGTCAAGACGAAACCATCAGCCAGTAACAGCCTGACTCGCTTCTGGAAACCAGATAGTCGTAATATATTTCATGCATTAAGCTGAGAGCGACTGGGAGAAAGAGAGAGGCTCGCCAGGTTCATTGGTCGTACAGAAAGTTGTGACCACAGATCACAGCGGAAATATGATGAATCTTGTGACAACTCTCATGATATTCAAGCAGAAACTGTCAAAGGCTTCGAGGTAAGAGAGAGATACTGGTATAGTACCAAATATGGAATGAAAGTTCTGTTTGTTTCTGACAAAAATAATCACTGTTGAAGTATAACGTAAACTTGACATCAGTTCTGGAGCCATTTGCCAAGTTAAGGAGAGACTTAGATCACACCTCGGCTGCCCATTGGTCTCCCAAGAAACTTGGTTGTGAACACAAAACATGTGTATTTCATGATAATCAAATGTATATAGTTCAGAAAACTCCAATTATGATGGAATTTCAATTTGCTCTGTGGCTGTTGACACAAATTCCAACTTTGACCACTTAGGCAAAAACGTAAGTGCACTCAGAGAATTCAGTGAGGGTATAAAAATAAAAATATCATCGCAGGAGGGCTGCAAGCATTCATACTATGAATCATCTTTAAACAGGGAAATAGAGTTCAATGAGCAGACTGAAGATATTTCCTATTCCGCGAGGATGCCCAGCTGTACTGTTTCATACATTGCTATAAACTTATGCAACCAGTATCCTCTGACAGTTGCCAAAACCATAAACCTAGTGTTTCGCAATGGGTGTACATAGAGCTAGATGTTGCATCAAAAGTTTCTGCAATGTTTTCTCATATGTCTTCTCATTGCTGTACATACAGTGATGAACGCATAATATTTTTCTAATGTGAATGTAATAAATTTCAGTGTAAGTATAAATATAATATGATAGGAAAAAATAAAAAATAATATTACACACATTAAAATTTGAACTTATGAATTTTAATAACTTAAATTTATAAGTTATCATTTGAGTTAGAGTTTAAAAATAGTTTGTTAGTAAAAATAATTTAAAAGAAAGAAAGTAATTTATATATAAAAAAATTAGAAATTGTATATATTATTTATTATTTTATAAAATTTAATGTGTCTGTACCCTCACACTGGATAATAAATGTCTCTGCTGCTTACTACATCAACCCACTATCATAATGTCAAGCAATCTTGAAACGAGAGCTTAATAAATTTCCATTATCCTGTCCTTGCTATGATCATATATGATCATTTGAAACGTGGTGGATGCTAAAACTCAGTATTAGGAGGGACCCACCCATTAACCAATTGTTGGAGAAATGATTCATCCCCTCGTAGCTAGAGAAGCCATTACTGCCTGTAGCATCCACCAATGGTTTGATAACACTGATCTATATATATATATTATATATATATATATATATATATATATATATATATATATATATATATATATATATGAGAAAAATGTATATCAGCCCGCGGGCTGAGAGTACTATCTCAGCCTGTGGTGACGTGGCTCAATTTTGTCACCTCACTGACTTGCGGCCCGCTTTTAGGTAGAAGTTAAATTACCAAATACCTCTTATGATAACTTTTTGATTTTTTTTTGTTTATTATTATTTTTCCCCCCTTTTATTTTTGCCGCTCTTTATAGGATATAAATTATTTTTCGCCCTATTTCTTTACCTCTTTTTTGAAAGATCTAGTTTCTCCTTTCAGCCTGCGATAAAATTTTTTTTGAAAATATAAATCTTTTCAGATCAATGTTTTCAGCCTGCGATAAAATTCTACTTTATAGTTTAATTTTTTTTGTATATAATGTAGTCAGAGTCTTTGTCGCATTGTACATTTAAACTGCGACCTTAGTCAAAGTCTTTGGTCGCAGTGTACATGGTGAAATGCGACCAAGGTCGCAGTGTTGTTATTGATAAAGATGGCCAGCAACTGCAATCTAGGGTTGCATTACATGGACTGCGACTTTAGTCGCAGTACGTTAAGTAATTATTTTTTTGTATATAATGTAGTCAGAGTCTTTGGTCGCATTGTACATTTAAACTGCGACCTTAGTCAAAGTCTTTTGTCGCAGTGTACATGGTTAAATGCGACCAAGGTCGCAGTGTTGTTATTGATAAAGATGGCCAGCAACTGCAATCTAGGGTTGCATTACATGGACTGCGACTTTGGTCGCAGTACGTTAAGTAGTGTTGTTTTATTAAGTGTTGTTTTTTTGGATTAAGTCATTTTTTGAATCTAAATGAAAAATGAAAAGTTGTCTGTTGTCTGATGCGACTTGGAGTCAGTCCGTGAGACGCGACCTGTCATAAAGATTTTATGAGATCTTTAACGTCAAGTCTATGTTGACGAACCCCGCACCATTCGTTGTTTCCCGAAGCGGTTGTCTACGCGTCGGTTCTTCATTGGGTTTAGGCGTTAATGTCTTTTAATGTCAAACCGGCGCTGGCGGTTGGAGACCATTAATGCCGACGATTCTGATTAATGAACCATTAATTATGGTTATTATGGGCTGCCTATAAATAGGGCTCACCCTCTCCCTTTAACAGTCCATAATTAGACTGTTTTCTTTCGAGAGCAATTGCTCTGAGAATTTCCGTCTTCTTCAGAGTCTCTAACAGGGGCCTGCCTCCATGGATGAAGATGACCCTATTGACGAACTTGATCGATGTTCGTCCACAAGGGAAGAAGTCATAGACCTCATCGTCCACAAGGGAAGAAGTCATGGTCCTCGTCGTTCACAAGGGAAGAAGTCATGGTCCCTGACGAGGACTTAATCCTCACCGAGATCTGCTCTGACTTGATGCACCAGTCAAGCTTGCTGATAACGGATGGTCAGAGTGGGTATGGCGGCGGGGATGTGGTGGATATAGTGGTGGGTAGCATACCTTGTGAGGTCTCACTCTCCCTCTCTTACCCCAGAAGTGACATCGAGGAAACTCCATGCTCACTGGATAACCTTCTGGTGAAGAGATGTTCATAAACGAAAGATCGTATCCCGGCACTTTGGAGGGTCAGTTGGAATCGGAGGATTCTGCTGCCACCAGACCTCAAGGAGAAGATTGCTCTTAGTCAACAAGGGCTCTTCTTGGCTCAATGGATTGATGTTTTGTCTTCTTGGCTACTTTGATGTTTAGTCTTCTTTGTAACACTCAATCTTATTGATTCTGCTGCCACCAGACCTCAAGAAGAAGATTGCTCTTAGTCAACGGGATTTTTTTGATGTTTAGTCTTCTTGGCTACTTTGATGTTTAGTCTTCTTTGTAACACTCAATCTTATTGATTCTGCTGCCACCAAGACCTCAAGAAGAAGATTGCTCTTAGTCAACAAGGGATTTTTTTGATGTTTAGTCTTCTTTTGTACTGCTGTATTTGTACACACTCAATCTTATTGTATAAGAGATCGTTTTGTATCATTTGCACACATGCCTGGAGATAAATGCCTGGACATAAATAAAAAGCATATTTGTTTTTTTTAATAAACTACGAACTTTTTCGCAGCCATGCATTGCAAACAAAACAACTATGACCATAGATGACACTGCGACCAAGGTCGCATAAGATACATTGCAAACAGTAACTACTGCGACCAGGGTCGACACTGTGACCAAAGTCTGCGACTAAGCAACTGCTGCGGTGACGTGTCACTCGTCGCAGTGTTGTTGTTGATTAAGACTAAAGACCAGCAATAGCGACCAAGATTGCAGATTATTTTTTTAAGACTGCGGCCATCAACTGCGACCAATGTCGCAGTGTTGTTGTTGATTATATATAAAGACCACCAACTGCGACATGGTCGCAGTGATGTTGTTGATTAAGAGTAAAGACCAGCAACAGCGACCAAGGTCGCTGTGTATTTTATTAAGACTAACACCAGACAACTGCGATCAAGGTCGCAGTTTATTTTATTAAGACTACGGTCGTTTATTTTATTAAGACTACGGTCAGAAACTGCGACCAAGGTAGGCAGTGTTGTTGTTGATTAAGACTAAAGTCCAGCAACTGCGACCAAGGTCGCAGTGTATTTATTAAGTCTGCGTCCAGCAACTGCAACCAATGTCGCAACCTTTCATTTTAAAAATTTATAAGGGTGAAGTAATATAATTATTACTGCGTCCATGGTCGCAGTATATTCGTTTAGCGTAAAATATTTAAAATGAAGGTTTGTAACAATTGTACAGCATTTTCAACCAAGACATAGTAGTAAAATGTAATTCACACAATTAACTTTAGAAAACAGATTTATATATATTTAAAAAAAACAAAATACAATTTTTTTAAACTTCTAATTCTCGTCATCACCATCGTAATGAGAAAGAAGTTTGCGACTTTGGTGGCAGTACTGAAGGAGGTCGCTTGCTATACGATAGCATGTTTCCTCCGGTATTCTTTATTCTGTATTAAGTATGCGACCATGGAATATTTTTTTACTTTTCAATGCTAGAAGTCGCTGTCGTCATATAAAGGGGTATTTTTGTCAATTTGTTTCACACGATTGTTTAGAGCGGGGTTTTTTTGATTTTTTTTGACGCCCACACTCTGCGACCGATGTGTGGCATATATTCAGCCACGTCCCGCAGGCTGAGAAACTCTCTCAGCCCGCAGGCTGAGGTACAGTAAGCCCTATATATATATATATATATATATATATATATATATATATATATATATATATATATATATATATATATATATATATATATATATATATATATATATATATATATATATATATATATATATACATACATACATACATACATGGGGTTACTGTACCTCAGCCGACGGCTGAGAGAGTTTTCTCAGCGGCGATGACGTGACTGAATATATGCCACATATAGGTCGCAAAGTGAAGGCGCCAAAAAAAATTTAAAAATCTCGCCTAGAGAAACGTGAATCAAATTGACAAAAATACCCCTTTTTTTACTTCTAAACTGGCATAAACTCATCCACAAATAAAATTTACCTAAACAATTTTCAGTTGAATATTGTACAGTTATAAAATTCGTAATTCTACTACATCGAAAATATAATAAAAAATTTGGAACAACATAATGTGAAATAAACAGCAGCATTGAAAAGTAAAAAAACATGTTTGAAACATAAAAAACATGATATCCTTCAGCACTCCGACGACAGACGCTGTCTTTTTTCCACATGCCTTCTGTAACAGAATTCTAACCGTTTTACAAATTCTGCGATCATAATCGCGTCATAGACTTTCGAACACTGCGACCATGGTCGCAGACATAATATAATATCATTTTCATTTTATATGATGACAGCGACACTAGTCACAGTCATATTATAACAAAACTTTTTATCACTACGACGATGGTCGCAGACTTAATATAATATAAACCTTCAATTTTAATATCATGTCTGCGACCCTAGTCGCATTCCTTATTCGCATAAAAATAACAGACGAAACATGCTATCGTCCAGCACTGCGACCTCCTTCAGTACTGCGACCAAAGTCGCAATCTTTTTTCTCATGCCTTATGTAACAATTTTTTTTTATAATTTTACAAAGTAAATTAGCCATGCGACCCTGAATCAGTTCGCGTATATCACATCTTATAAAATACTATATAATTACACTGAATTAAATGAAGTAATTAATATTCTATCTACCGTGATACAACAACAGTCTAGAAAAAAGAGATACACTAATATTAATCTCGATAAGGAAAGATGTGCACCATACGTAATCTAAAGATATAGGAAAAACATTCTATAAAAAGTTAATTTGTACTTCACGTAGTAAACCTCTAGACTAAAGGAACTCTTCGGATTCTCCGCCATCAACTTTTCAATTAAATATTTATTTTTTACCACTTCTTCCAATACTCAATCGTCACCTATAACAATTATTATTACTATTCATATTCTTTCACATTATTGACCTTTATATAGTGCTTGTAAGTAATTACATTATCTCATATCTAAAAACTATATTTTTTGC